>PVHX01026442.1:0-20844 GCA_004024805.1 Geosciurus inauris
ACTCTCACATCCCCAACATTTGTGAAACCAAGTATTTTTCAAGCATTAGGCTACTGAGGACTGGGATATCTGATTAGTATATTACAGTTGTATTATATAGTCTTTTATCTTCTATTTTTACATTTTTTATTTTTCTTAATTTTTATGTTTCTTTGTTTTTGGCACTTGCTGTATTTTCTTCCTACTTACTTGTCTTCCCCAAATCTCTTTCTCTCTTTTCTGCTACTAGCCAACATTTTTTGGATTCCTCTTTCATGCTTTCTAAGATCTAATAACTCTATATCCTCACTTCTTACCTCCCTAACATCTCATCCTACATGCCACCCCCAGTTCTCTCTAGTTGACCAGCAGAAACTGTAGACCCTTTTGCAAACCTACTGTTTATACTATAGATACTAATTGATCTCATAATTTCTGTATATTGTGACAAAGCCGTAAATGTCCTATTAGGTGCTACTTGGTTTAAAGCTGTATATTGTTTGTATTCAGATCTGTTAATATTTGTCTTCCCCTTAAAGGAGAGGTATTGGAACCCTGCAGGGATCTATAAACCTATAGTATTAAAACTGTAATACCTCAGATCCACAGTGCTAGAAGGGAAGACACACAGACAACATGAAAACATAAGAGAAGAAAGTGCCCCAAACAAACCAAGATAACTACATTATTAGAATCCATGGTCAGCACAGCAGAAGAAATGTCAGAGAAGGAGTTCAAGATGTACATAATTAAAATGTTCTATGAATTAAAGGATGATATAAGAGAGCAAACACAGGCAGAAAGAGATCATTTTGATAAAGAGCTACATAGGCAAATACAGGAAGAAAAAGATTACTTCAATAAGGAGATAGAGATTCTGAAAAAGAACCAAACAGAAAACCTTGCAATGAAAGAAACAATAAACCAAATTAAAAACTCAATAGAAAGCATTACCAACAGAATAGATCACTTGGAAGACAGAACAACAGAAAATAAAGACAAAATATATATTCTTGAAAATAGAGTTGAACACACAGTGAAGTTGGTAAGAAACCATGAGCAGAACATCCAAGAATTATGGCATAACATGAAAAGACCAAATTTAAGAATTATTGAGATAGAGGAAGGTATGAACTTTCAAATCAAAGGAATGAACAATCTATTCAATGAGATAATATCAGAAAATTTTCCAAACATGAAGAACGAATTAGAAAATCAAATACAAGAGGCTTACAGGACACCACAATCACAACAGATCTACACCACGGCACATTATAATGAAAATCCTAGCATACAGAATAAGGAGAGAATTTTAAAAGCCACAAGAGAAAGAAATCAGATTACATATAGGGGAAAACCAATTAGGATCTCTGCAGACTTCTCAACCCAGACCCTTAAAGCTAGAAGAGATTGGAACAACATATACCAAGCTCTGAAAGATAATAGCTGCCAACCAAGAATCTTATATCCAGCAAAATTAAGTTTTAGATTTGATCATGAAATAAAAACCTTTCAAGATATACAAAAGTTAAAAGAATTTACAGCAAGAAAGTCTGCACTATAGAATATTCTTGGCAAAATATCCCATGAGGAAGAAATTAAAAACAACAATGAAAATCTGTAAAGGGAGGAACTACACTAAAGGAAAGCCCAATCAAAGGAGAAACTTAGTCATTTTAAAACCAAAAACAAACCAAAGTGATTGGAAATACAAACCATATCCCAATAATAACCCTGAATGTGAATGGCCTAAACTTATCAGTTAAAAGACACAGACTGGAAGATTGGATTTTTTTAAAAAAAGACTCAACAATAGCTGCCTCCAAGAGACTCATCTCATAGGAAAAGACATCCACACATTGAAGGTGAAAGGATGGGAAAAAGTGTATCACTCACATGGACTGTGTAAACAAGCAGGGGTTTCCATTCTTATAGAAGATAAAGTGAATTTCAAACCAAAGTTGGTGAAAGGGATAAAGAAGGTCATTTCATACTGCTTATAGGAATCATACATCAACAAGAAATAACAATCTTAAATATCTAGGCCCCCAAAAATGGGGCAGATATGTATATCAAACAAACTCTTTTCAACTTCAAGAATCAAATAGACCACAACATAATAATACCGGATGACATTAACACACCTCTCTCACCACTGGATAGATCTTCCAAACAAAAACTAAACAACAAAACTATAGAACTCAATAAAACAATAATTTAGACTTAATAGACATATGTAGAATATTCCATCCATCAAGCTAATGTTTTTTTCTCAGCAATATATGAACTTTCTCCAAAATAGATCATACACTATGCCACAAAGCTAGTCTTACAAATACAAAATAAAATAGAGATACTACCCTGCATTTTATCTGATCATATGGAATGAAATTAGAAAGTAATGACAGATTAAAAAATGAAAGCTACTTCAACACCTGGAGACTCAATAATTCGCTATTGAATGACAAATGGATAACAGAAGACAGCAGGTAAAAATTTTTTACCTATAAATTTTTATAGGTAAATGAGAACTCTAATACAACATATGAAAATATCTGGGACACTATAAAGGCAGTGCTAAGAGGAAAGTTCATTGCATTAAGCTTATTCATTAAAAGAAGAAAATAGTCAAACAATAAATGACTTGACACTACATCTCAAAGCCCTAGAAAAAGAGGAACAAATTAACACCAAAAGAAGTAGAAGACAGTAGATAATTAAAATCAGGGCTGAAATCAATAAAATTGAAATAAAAGAAACAATTCAAAAAATTGACAAAACAAAAAGCTTGTTCTTTGAAAAAATAAATAAAATTGACAAACCCTTAGTCACCCTAACAAAAAGGAGAGAGAAAATCCAAATCACTAAAATTCTTGATGAAAATGAAAATATCATGACAGACTCTATTGAAATACAAAAGATAATTAGAAACTATTTTGAAAATGTATACTCCAGTAAAACAGAAAACCCCGAAGACACAAACAAATTTCTAGAGGCATATGACCTACCCAAACTGAACCAAGAGGGCATTAATAACTTAAACAGATCAATTTCAAGCGCGGAAATAGAATATGTCATCAAAAGCCTACCAACTAAGGAAAGACTAGGACCAGACAGATTCTCAGCTGAGTTCTACAAGACCTACATTAAGAACTAACATCAATACTCCTCATATTATACCATAAAATAGAAAAGGAGGGAACCTGTCAAAACTCATTCTATGAGGCTAGGATCACCCTGATACCAAAACCAGACAGAGGCACATCAAAGAAAGAAAACTTCAGACCAAAATCCATGATGAATATAGAGCAAAAATTCTCAATAAAATTTTGGCAAATTGCATACAGAAACATGTTAAAAAAAATAGTGCACCATGTACAAGTGGGGTTCATTCCAGGAATGCAAGTTTATTTCAACATATGGAAGTCAAAAAACATAATCCATCACATCAATAGACTTAAAGATAAGAATCATATAATTTTATCAATTGATGCAGAGAAAGCATTTGACAAAATACAGCACCCTTTCTTGTTCAAAACACTAGAAAAACTAGGAATAGTAGGAACATATCTCAACATTTTGAAAGCAATCTATGCTAAACCCAAGGCCAACATCATCCTAAATGGAGAAAAATTGGAAGCATTCCCTCTAAAAACTGGAACAAGACAGGGATGCCCTCTCTCACCATTTCTATTCAACATAGTCCTTAAAACTCCAGCACAGCAATTAGACAACAAAATAAATTAAAGGGATAGGAATTAAAGAAAAACTCAAACTATCATTATTTTCTGATGACATGATACTATACTTAGAGGGTCCAAAAAGTTCCACCAGAAAACTTCTATAATTAATAAATGAATTCAGCAAAGTAGCAAGATATAAAATCAACACTCATAAATCAAATGCATTTCTATACATCAGTGATGAATCCTCTGAAAGAGAAATCAGGAAAACTACCCCATTCACAATAGCCTCAAAAAAAAAAAAAAAAAACAAAATATTGAGAATCAAGGTGAAAGACCTATACAATGAAAATTACAGGACACTTAAAAAGAAATTGAAGAAGACCTGAGAAGATGGAAAGATCTCCCATGCTCTTGGATACACAGAATCAATATTGTCAAAATGGCCATACTACCCAAAGCACTATACAGATTCAATGTGATTCCAATTAAATACCAACATCATTCCTTATAGAAAAAGTAATTATGAAATTCATTTGGAAAATGAAAGACCCAGAATAGCGAAAGCAATCCTTAGTAAGAAGAGCGAAGCAGGAGGCATCACAATACCAGACCTTAAACTTTACTACAAAGGTATAGTAACAAAAACGTCATGGTGTTGGTACCAAAATAGATATGTACACCAATGGTACAGAATACAAGACACAGAGACAAACCCACATAAACACAGTTATTTCGTACTAGACAAAGGTTCCAAAAACATACACTGGAGAAAAGACAGCCTCTTCAACAAATGGTGCTAGGAAAACTGGAAATCCATATGCAGTAAAATGAAGCTAAATCCCTTTCTCTCACAAAACTCAACTCAAAGTGGATCAAGAACCTAGGAAAAAGACCAAAGACCCTGTGACTAATAGAGGAAAAAGTAGGCCCAAACCTTCATCACTTCAGATTAGGACCTTACTTCCTTAACAAGACTCCTAAAGCACAAGAAATTAAATCAAAATCAATAAATGAGATGGATTCAAATTAAAAATCTTCCTCTTAGCAAAAGAAACAATCAATGAGGTGAATAGGGACCCTGCATTCTGGGAGCAAATTTTTGCCACATGCACATCAGATAGAGCACTAATCTCCAGGATATATACAGAACTCAAAAAACACCAAAAATCATACAACCCAATCAATAAATGGGCTAAGGAGCTGAATGGACACTTCTCGGAATAAGATATATGATCACTCAACAAATATATAAAGAAATGTTCAACATCTCTAGCAATTAGAGAAATGCAAATCAAAATTACTCTAAGATTTCATCTGATTTCAGTCAAAATGGCAATTATCAAGAATACAAGGAACAATAAGTGTTAGTGAGGATGAGGGGGAAAAGGCACATTCATACATTGCTGGTGGGACTGCAAATTGGTGCAACCAATCTGGAAAGCAGTATGGAGATTCCTTAGAAAACCTGGAATGGAACCACAATTTGAACCAGCAATCCCAATCCTCAGTTCATTCCCTAAAGTCTTAAAAACAGCATACTAGGGCTGGGGTTATGGCTCACTGGTACAGCACTTGCCTTGTATATGCAAGGCACTGGGTTTGATTCTCAGCACTGCATATAAATAAATAAAAAATAAAGGTACACTGACAACTAAAAAATATTTTGAAAAAACAGCATACTACATTAACACAGCCATTTCAATGTTTATAGCAGCACAATTCACAATTGTGAAACTGTGGAAGCAACCTAGATGCCCTTCAATTGATGCATGTGTAAGGAAACTGTGGTATATATACACAATGGAATGTTACTTAGCATTAAAAGAGAATTTTAAAAATTAAAAGAATTAAAATAATTAAAAGAGAATCATGGCATTTGCAGGTAAATGGATGGAGTTGGAGAACATCATGCTAAGTGAAGTAAGCCAATCCCAAAGAACCAAAGGCTGAATGTTTTCTCTGATTAGTGGATGCTGATCCATAATGGGGGTGGGTGTGGGGAGCATGGGAGAAATGGAGGAACTTTGGATAGGGCAAAGGGGAGGGAGGGGAAGGAAGGGGGCACGGGGGTATGAAAAGATGGTAGAATGAGATGAACATTGCTACCCTAGGTACATGTTTGAAGACATGAATGGTGTGACTCTACCTGTTTACAACCAGACAAATGAAAAATTGTGCTTCAAAATATATATATATATATATATATATATATAAATATATAAATTTCTATTATATATATTTATATATATAAATTTCTATTCATATATAAATATTTATATATTTTATATATAAATTTATTTATATATATTATATATACACAAATAAATGTTTGGGCCCCATGCTGAACTTTCTCACTCTATAGATCTCACAAAGTAACTAAAAACTTACTCATCTCCCAAATTCCCTGGTGATACTAATGTTGCTGGGTTCAGAACTGTACTTAGAAAACAACTGCTTTAAATCTTCAGTTCTTGAGAATTGCTCCTATAATATGGTTCTCACTGTCTGCTCCAAAATTGAGACCTGAGTACCCTTCTCTGTTTGGAACTTTATAGAGGATATTACTCATTCAGAACTAATATAGGCAGTATTGGCCAGTCAGCTCTAGTAAGTAGTTGTTTCAAATTCACTGTGGTCTATTTCTTCTAATCTTCTGGTTCCTAAAGATTAATATTATAAATCACAAACACCCACTATCCTAACTCCTACATTTCCTTTTATCTTGGAATGTTCTGTTATATCCTCTTGTGATTAAGATTTAATAACTTAAGTTTCTTTATATTTCTCATATTTCCTCAAAATGTGGATGCTCGCCTTATCTATTGATATTGTACTTTTAAGAGGATATCTGTGCCTCTTCTGTTTTGTGGAAGAAGGTCACATTTATAGTTTCACTCTTCCCTTTCTCTGTATATGTAGCTGGAATAGAAGCTAGAGTGGTTGGAGTGAGTATATGAATTTGAAGGAGTTGAACTTGGGAATAGAGAAAACGTTTTAATATAGAAGGGTAACCTTTATGAACTTTCATGAGGAATGACTCCTTTGAAAAAATATTCTTCCTATTTCCATCATTCTGGGTTGGACCATGAGTTTAGTAATTCTTCTTAGAACCTGTAAGCTTAGCTGATCTCCCAACTTAGTATGTTTTAAGTTTTTTATTAATTCTTGGCTTGGCTGTGTCTATCAAGTTTTAATGTTGTTTTAAATTATATACTACAATTTGTTCTCTTGGCTTTTTTTTTGTCTAGGTCATGTTAGTCATGAACAGAATGAGGGAATGTTCAAAATAGGAAGAGATTAAAAAGACATGACAATCAATGTGCCACATGATCCTGATTTAGTTCCTTTTCCTATGAAATTCATTATTAGCTCAACTGAATAAATTTGAGTGGGTCTGAGAATTAAATGTCAGTGATGTATTGAGTTTAATTTTCTGATTTTGATGTTTATAGTATTGCTACATAGGAGAATGTTCTTATTTATACAAAATGTGTACTAAAGTATTTGAGGCTTAATGGACATCAGATTAATAACTACTTTCAAATAGTTCAGAAAAAATTGTTTATACTGTACTCACAAATTTTCTATAAGTATGTTCTTATTTCAAAGTGAAAAATACTTTTATAAACATAAATGCTATCAGAATATGGGGCTGGGATTGTGGCTCAGCAGTTGAGTGCTTGCCTTGCATGTGTGAGGCAGTGGGTTCAATCCTCAGCACCACATAAAAATAAATAAAATAAAGATATTGTGTCTATCTACAACTAAAAAATATTAAAAAACATAAATGTTATCAGAATTTTAAAAAATTATAAACCAGAGCTCTAAATTGAGAGTCTTCTCCAGGAAAAAATGGCAAAGCACAGTGTGGTTTTAAAAATGATTTGAGCATGAGAGGCAGGTATGATAGTAAAGAGAATCCCCTTACTTATATTATCAAACTAGACTCAACATCTGTCTCATCAAGTAGTGGGTGAAGCTACCAAGAGTAATTGAGGTTATTTCTATGGTATGTTGGGCTAAAGTTATGGGGTGTATTGTGTGGTAAGTTGTTCATCCTGGGAGATGGGGAAGGTATTAAGATGGGGAAGGCCAGATGGCATTTTGTCTAAAATTTCCAATCCAAGGCACATAGCAACATGCCAGGTATTATGACAGTGATGTAGGGATTCAGGAAATAGCTCAACTTGCTTTTATAAAGGATTCTGAGTGATAATGATGCCATTAGAAACACTGCATTAGTACCTATGTAAAAAATGTGAAACAGAATTAGAAATAATCATTTTTCCCATCTTATTTCCAAAAGAATTTTTGGGAACATAAAATTTTGGCACCTTGAAAGTTCTTCATTTTGAATCCCTAGTACCCAACTCCTGGACATAGATATGACCTAGATATTTGACCTGGGAAAAGGTGCTGAAAATAGTAGCAGTGATGAAGGACCACCTTCAAGTGAATTCAAAGACAACCTCTAAACTTAGGAAGGAAGGCAGCCATGAAAAGATGAGGGGAGCCCAAGACACAAAGCAAAGTCTATAGTTTCTGATTTGGCCTAGAAGTACCAAAGATTTCAAGAAAATAACTTGGCAAGAAAATGAGGAAGTGTGGTGAAGTGGGTGAGTTGGTGCTAAAGGTCCTTCATTATCACTGATAGAAGAGGCTATCAATGATCTATCATTGTTCACCTACAGTCATAGATGGTAAGACTTAGGGAATTTCCAGTGTGAATACATAGTGTTAGGAGAAGAATCTGCAAACAAGCTGAAGAAAAAGAATACTTGTTATTTCCTTGCAATGAAGTCTCATGACCTAAATAACAGAAATGAATACCAATTTTCCAAATGAATTTGGTCATGTTGACCAGTGAGTAAAAATCATAAGGGTTACCAAATGGGAACAATAGATCATTATGTAATATCTGAAATGAAACAAATTTAACTATATAAAGTATATTTTAAAGTTGAGTTATCAAAAATTCCTCAGAAAAGGATTTGAGAGAGTATACAGAATAATGGCAATTAATGGCTGATTAAATAGCTCTTTGTGAACTTGTGACTATTGAATATTTTACTGATTGAAATTTATACAATATTTTAATAGAAATAATGATAACATTTAGTCAAGAAGAGCAAAAATAAATGTCTAGTGGAATTAAATATTAATAATTTATCTTTTTACTCAGAAAGCTCAGAATAAACCATGTAGAGACAATATAATTCTGAGTTTGTAATTTGGATGTTTGGGTTCAACTTCAACAATTAGTAATCCTGTAACCTCATTTCTGAGAAATCTATAGTTTTGGGTTTTTTTGTTTTTGTTTTTGGTATTGGGGATTGAACTCAGGGGCACTCGACCACTGAGCCACATCCCCAGCCCTATTTTGTGTTTTATGTAGAGACAGGGTCTCACTGAGTTGCTTGCTTAGCACCTCGCCGTTGCTGAGGCTGGCTTGGAACTCGCGATTCTCCTGTCTCAGCCTCCCTAAGTGCTGGGATTACAGGCTTGAGCCACTGCGCCCGGCTTCTATACTTGTTTTACATAAGTATACTAGGCAGTTTGAAAACTGAAGTGATGAAAATATATTTCTTTTAACATTTTGTTTTTTCCAACATTGAAAGAACAATGTATAACGTCACCATTTTTGTCTAAGCATTTTTCAGTTATGCATTACATTTAAATAGAAGCTAAATAGGAGGTCATAATTCAAAACTAACACTGAGTCATTTAAAAATTAAACCAATTAATTGGCAAAACTATCAATTCTTGCTCAATCACATCTTCTTTGTCAATTAAGGACAAATGATCCAAATACAATTACCTTGTAGCTATGGCAACACAACTTTCACAACACAATCAAGGATTTATTTTTAAAAAGTTTTTTCAAAAAAGAAGGAAATTTGTCAAAACCTCAGATGTGCAGAAATAGAATATGCTATGTTAGTAGATAATATTAATGCACCTCTTTGACATAAAACAAAGGAATAAAGAACATTGAGTGTAACTGGAAGTACAGCTGAGTTTTGTGACATTTTTATTTGTAATTTTATTTTGAAAATCAGATGCTAAATTTGTAATATGCAATACTCACTGTAAACACACTTTGATACCTTTTAAAATACCATTTCAAAAACCAAAGGCCAAATGTTTTCTTTTACAAGTGGATGCTGATCCATAATGGGGGTGGGTAGGGAAGAATGAAAAAACTTTGGATTGGGCAGATGGGAGTAAGAGGAGGGGAGAGGAGCGGGTGTGGAGGTGGGAAAGACAGTGGAATGACATGGACATGTGACTCTGCACCATGTACGGCCAGAGGAATGAGGAATTGTGTTCCATTTGAGTATAATGTGTCAAAATGTATTCTACTGTCATGTGTAACTAATTGGAACAAATTTACCAAAATAAAATAAAATAATATACTATTTCAAAAAAATGAGTACTTGCATTTTGTTTTACAGCATTGACTAGGTATTGTGAAATAGTCATTTGGCCAAAAATTTCTAAATGTCCTAGTCCTTTTACAAATCTAAGATTCCATGTGGGAAGAGACTATCTCTCATTTTGTTCACAGCACTGTCCTCACTGACTAGGAGATCGTAAGTGCACAAAAGGAAATATGTTGAATGAATGAATTATTTAGTGTAAATTCTATACAACACAATTTTGAAAATGTTACTAATGTCTTGTATTTTATTTATTCAACTATATACACAAACCATTAATTTGTATATTAAGTATTTATTTAAAAAATTGGACTTCTAGTCTGTATTTAAAAAACTACCAAGTATAGAAAAGGTTGATCTGTGACAAAGTGGAATAAGTGTTTATCTGGAAAAAAATCTTGGACCTCAAGTATCACCCTTCCCGATGCCTCATATTTTATCATTTAAGATTTCTTCTTTCTGTTTTTATTTTCAGCATTGTTTTTCCCAATGGTCTTATTTTTAAATGCAGATTCTCAGGGGAGGAGATGTTCAGAGTCTAGAATATCTTAGTGTAAATTAGTTTTGCCATTTAAACTTCTCTAATTGTTTTTTTCTGCCAAAATCTCTTCACTGAAATTATCCTGGTGATATTTTTCAGTCTTTTGATCAGTACAACAAAATATATACAGGATGCATAGTATCTAAGGTTTAAATACACTGGAGGGTAGGGTCCTGAAAAATTTCATGCACATCCTATTTAATTGACAACTCTCTATCTTAATAATTATTTCAGTAACATTTCAAATACTTAATCTTATGTATCCTGGAGGCAACTGATTAGGGTTGTTAGTAGCTTAACCTTTTTCATACATTTTTAATAAAAATTTTATTGGCATACAGCATAAATACAGAAAAATGCTCACTGAATTTGTGTAGCATTAACATATTCTCATAACCAGCACCCCCAACACTCCAACACTAGTAATACCACAGAACTCTTCACTGACCCTTCTCCCAGTTCACTGACTATACTGTATAAAAGGTTTCTGACATAATTTTAGCCAGCATCTCTCAATAAAATGTGTAGGCACTTACCACCTTTTTTCAGCTTTTCAGCTCTAGCAAAAATTCTGAGGAACTAAACAAAATACCATTTGACATCCTCTGACACATCTATAAGATTTAGAAAAATCAAATCTCTTAAAATAATTTTCTGATCCACCTTAAGGAGAAATAACTCTAATTTTTGCATTTAATGTTTGATATCATTCTTCAAAATCATACCAGGTAATTGATCATATCTGTTGTTATTATTTCTTGCCTTGATAACTAGGGAAATCAGCACTAAAATTTCCCCTAGAAGTAATAACTTCCAAAGAGATAGCTTCTCAGGAGGCATTACACTACCAGACCTTAAATTACACTACAGTGCCATAGTAACAAAAAGAGCATGGTATTGGCACCAAAATAGACAATGTAGACCAATGGTACAGAATAGAAGACACAAAGACAAACCCATATAAATAGAGTTATGTTATTCTAGGCAAAGATGTCAAACACATACATTGGAGAAAATATAGCCTCTTCAACAAATGGTGCTGGGAAAACTGGAAATCCATATGCATCCAAATGAAACTATACTCCTATCTCTCACCATGCACAAAACTCAACTCGAAGTGGATCAAGGACCTAGGAATTAGACCAGAGACCCTGTGCCTAATGGAAGGAAAAGTAGGCCAAAATCTCTATCATATCAGTTTAGGAACCAAAGTCCTCATACAAACTCCTAAAGCACAAGAAATAAAATCAAGAAACAATAAATAAGATGGTATCAAACTAAAAATCTTCTTCACAGCAAATGAAGCAATCATGAACATAGAGAATGGAAGAAAATATTTGCTACCTGTACCTCAGATAAAGCAATAATCTCCAGGATACATAAAGAACTCAAAAAACTTAATACCGAAAACCAAATAACTCAATCAATAAATGAGCAAAGGAATTGAACAGACACTTCACAGAAGAAATATGAATGGTCAACAAATACATGAAAATATGTTCAATATCATAGCAATTAGAGAAATGCAAATTAAAACTACACTGAAATTTCATCTCACTCCAGTCAGAATGGCAATTATCAAGAATGTAAGTAACAAGAAATACTGGCAAAGTGTGGGGAAAAAGGTACACTCATGCATTGCTGGTGGGACTGCAAATTGGTGCAGCCAGTCTGGAAAGCAGTGGGGAGATTCCTCAGAAAACTTGGAATGGAACCACCATTCAACCCAATTATCCCATTCCTTGGCATATACCCAAAGGACTTAAAATCAGCATACTTTAGTGATGCAACCACATCAATGTTCAAAGCAGCTCAATTCACAATAGCTAAGCTATGGAACCAATCTAGGTGCCCTTCAACAGATGAATGGATAAAGAAAATGTGGTACATATACATAATGGAATATTATTCAGCCATAAAGAAGAATGAAATTATGGTTTTTGCCAGAAAAATGGATGGAACTGGAGGCTATCATGCCAAGTGAAATAAGCCAATCCCAGAAAACCAAAGACCAACTGTTCTCTCTGACATGTGGATGCTCTCAATAGATAGTGGGGGGATTGGAGGTTCACCAGATTGGGACAAAAGGTAATGGGGGGGAAGGAAGGGGTATGAAAATGAGAAAGACAGTAGAATTAACTGGATATAACTTTCCTATGTTCATATATGAATACACAATCAGTGTAACTCTACATCATGTACAACACAAGAATGGGAAGTTATACTCCATGTATATATGATGTCAAAATACATTCTACTTTCATGTATAACAAAAAACAACAAATAAAAATTTTTAAAAAACAGACAGCTTCCAGTTTATTCTTCACTTTACAGAGTTAAAGAAAGACATTCGAATTCTCAACAAACTTTAAATTTAGAGGATTAGACTCACAAGACACCATTATTGATCATTCTATTCAGCCAACCCAATTTATAAAGTAACAGAAAAGTGAAACATTTCTTCACATTGTTATGTCAGCTCTGCCCTATAAACCAAGTCTACCCAAATCTAATGCATGAGTGTTTCCAAACTATAGGTAAAGCTGCTTCTGTGGAGTCAGATGCCCTGTATTTAAGCTCTAGCTCCACCATTGACTAGTTAGGAGCTCTGGCAAATTTCTTACATCTCTAAGCCTCGTCCACTCATCTTCATAATGAGTTATGTGCTAACTGAATGAAATAAAGCAAATAAAGTACTTGGTATAGTACTTGGCATGTAGATAACACTTAGAAAATGAGAATTATTGCTGCTTCTATTGTTGCTGATACAGGGAAGGAAAACCAGATGTAGCTTCACTGTATACATTATTTTAAAAATGTTTTTATTAGCACATATTGTTTTAGTCAGCTTTATATCACTGTTACCAAAATACCTAATAAGAACAACATAGTGGGAGAAAAGTTTATTTTGGCTCATGGTTTCAGAAGTTCAGTCCATGGTGTGCTGGCTTCATATCTTTGGATAGGGGGTGAGGCAGAATATCAAAGCAAAAGGGCATAGTAGAGGAAAGTAGCTCAGGAGATGGCACCAGGAAGTAGGAGGGGGGAGAGAGGGAGAGACAGTTCTGCTCATCAGGGAGAAAATATAAGCCCAGAAGGGGCACACTCAATTATCTACTTCTAACCATACCCCATCTGCTTTCAGTGAGCACCTCCTTAATCCATCAGTAGATTAATCCACTGGTTAGGTAAAGGCTCTCATGACTCAATCATTTTAACTCTAACATTCTTGGATTGTCTCACACATGAGCTTTTGGAGAAGACCTAATACTTAAACATAACAGTTATAGTATAATAGTGGGGTTCTTTTGACATAATCATACATGAATAGACAGTAATTTTCTCCATTTCCATTCTCAGTACTTCCTCTTTCCCTCCTCTCCTCCCCACCCTGTTTTTCTCCCTCTACTATATTGGTCTTCCTTCTATTTGTTGTTTTTTTAATAGGTTCTTGATAGATATACATAAAGGTAAAATTCACTGTGGCATTTTCACGTGTACATAGCATAATTTGGTCAACCTCTTTCTGCTAGTTTTCCCTAAAATCCATGAACAAGATATTTGGTGGAGGAAAAGTAAAACAAGACCAGAAATATATTCCTTAGTTACTAGGCCTTACTCTTCCTTTCATCATTACTCCAACTCTCTTAAGTGCCTTCTTCTCTTCAAGATTTGGGGAGTAAGGGCCATTCACTGGCCAAAAAGTAAATAACTAGCAATGGTTATCAACACACCTCAGAATAGCACCTCTGTAAGGTGCAGTAAAATCTAGTTGTGAATGGATTGTACAGACTATGACTGATTACCAGAGAGACCGCCTCTCACCTCATGCTTCACAGATAAAGAGTTGTGGAACTCTATTCTCTACTGCTTTGAATACCAGCACACTGTAGCCAAAGAGGAACTGATTTTTACTAGTTGACACATTCCATCATTAGAACATTTGTTTTCATGATAATTTTTTTACATATCTTATTGTTAAATCATCTCACATCTCCCTTTTTAGTTTGTATTTATCCCACTAAAATTCATCTTGATTAAATCTTATTATTGCAAGCTCCCAGAATTATTTTACACAGCAGTTTAACATCTAGTGTTAGCTACCTGTCTTGGGTTTTTAACATTTAAGAATTGAGCATCATAGCTCCTAAGCATGCCTCTGAATATTTTTATATTTCACAGACTAGAAGAGAAGGTAGGAATACTGTAAAATATATAAATCTGCTCCCATCACACAAATATTGATATGGCCCATTATCCAATGCACTTATAATATAGCCCTTGGCAATCTATTTAAGTGTACAATTATCCAGTTCTTTTATTATCCCCTTGTCTATCAAAACTAAGTAGTAAATATATTGGCTTTCCCCTACAGAAATAAAAGGAATAGCCACATAAATTTATTTATATATGTACCATCACTAAAGTATCAAATAACTGCTATGGGCCAATCATATTAGAGCTATAACAGGTCTGGTTCCTTTTTGTAGAGCTCATTTAGTCCCAGCCTTTGTTTTGTCAATTTAGAAAATCAATAAAAATTTCAGGTTTAATTTTTATTGAAATTCAAATATATACCCCCTGGAATAAGTTCAATATTGAAAGTATTACTTGTCAGGTTCACATACTAGGAATAATTTTACACTCCATCCCTTCTCACTGCCTAAACAACATTAGATTAATCCATGGAGTAGGCATCAAGTAAACAGCATAAGATCCATTACATAGTTCTCAAAGGAAGTATTTAAATGCCTCAACATCATCCTGTTTCAGTAAATAAATGAGAGTACTAGAAAGCTAAGAACTTTTCTGCTCACACTGAGGCTTGCTTGTTCAACAATCTCTCTGGGAATTTCAAGACACCCATCTGCAGCTGTTCCACTTTTTACTGGGCTTTATGAAGCACATGCTTCACAAAGAAAAACCAATCTGCTCATTCAGGTGCAGAGTAATAGTGGGGCATACTTCAGGAAGAGGAAGAAAAGTCGCCACTAGAAATAGATATGGTTTCCTGGAGGCCAGTATAAGAATTGTGTAAAAATCCATTTCTTATCATTATTAAAAGCCACCATTCAAACTAGTGATACAACTTAATTGTGATATACTGATGGATTTGAATGGTCTTAAAAATGTTATCTAAAACTAAGGAATGTGTGTGGATATATTTTTTGTTATACCATGTGTACAAGTTATTTATCTCTTTTGTCTCTCAGCTTTAAATATGCCCTTATGTATTCTATAATGCTATAGCTGGAACTCTGAAAATTATATTTCCCATAATCCTTTGCCAGTTGGCTTCTCCTTAGCTTCAACCAATAGAATACACTAGAGAGAGGTTGGAAAGCAATGGAAAAGAAAGGGGATGGTGCTTTTGATTTATAACTCAACATTAGCAGTTCCTTGAAATTTAACTTTTTTGAAATTCCCAGAATCAGCCTTATTGTACCTACTGAAAGGCGCCAGAAGTATTCAGGTATTTCTACCTCCTCAGAGATCTGAACCCTATATGTGTACAAATCCTAATGTACCAGAAGCACCTGGGTGGTGATCACAGTCTGAGTACCAATTTAGCCAGACCCTCTTATAAGCTCCTAGGGTCTGATTGACCCAACGTCTTTCCTTTTATATTATCAGACTTAGAGATGCAGTTATCTTTGGGTTACCTGATTTTTTTGTTTTTCTTCTTTTAGCCCTTCAACACCTGTATATCCAATTTGGTACATAAAATTCATTCTGTTGAATTCCTATTGTGGTTTCTGTTTAACTAACTGATACATTATAAAACAGCTTATTTACATTTATATACATTATGAAACAACTTATTTACATTTATATACATTATAAAACAACTTATTTACAATTCCTAGTGTGGTTTCTGTTTAACTAACTGATACATTATAAAATAACTTATTTACATTTCTCAGAACTCCTTCTAAAACATTTTTAAATATCCTTCTTTAATAACATTGAATATAAGTCAAGTAACTTTGGTGTATGCTTGTCTCTTGAAAAAGTAGGAACATTTAGCACCTGCAAGTTACCAAGTTAATAAAATGGTTACTTGAGCTCTAAAAATTAAAACATAAAAATCCTTGCTCAATAATGACTAATACTTGGTACAGGGAAACAGATTTTATTAAAGAAGACTCTGTAATAAAGTTTGGCTTCGCTTGTTATGAAATATTTTGCAAATAAACAATATTTGTTGGTTAGCCATCATAAGTAATGAGCCTATTACTAACAGTGAAGTCCTATAATTAGAAGATGAGACTGATAGAGACTCATGTTTGCTAATTGTCTATATGACAGTTGAATACTTTCAACATATGTTTCCTTAGTTTATTGTCACTGAATTCTATGATGTAAGTATAATTTCTAGTTTATAGAAGACAAATATCAGGAAAAAGAGGATAAATTGTTGCCCAGGGTCACATACCTCTGGTAGGGCAGAGGCAGCTGTTCAATCCAAAGATCTTTTACCACTTGTATCATACTCCCTCCATCATTAGAAGCCATAACCCCTGGCTTCAATAAATGTACAGACAAATCACACCATCAAAATATTACTTAATATTTACAAAATTGAATGTATACAATTGTAGAGAGTAAAGACTTGATTACTTGAGTAATAACTCAATCATTTAAATTAATCATCAAAGATTATATTGCATCTACTTTTACTAAATTAAATCAGCTAAAGATTTAGAAAGGTACAAAGAAATAATTTAACCCATCCTTCTGCTATTAGGAAAGTTATCACCTAATGCCCATGATAAAATTATGTAAACCAGAAAGAAATAATTAGTATGGGAGAAGGGAGATAAAACATTAAAAAATTTAATTGGATTTTGTTGAAGCAAGAAATGACAGACTAAACAATAAATAGGGAAATGGTACAGTTATCTGAGTAGAACAGAAATAATAGCTGATAAGGGACACAGACACTGGGATTTCAAATCCCATTTTGCTACTGACTCACTTGGTAACATTTGACAAGTTATAAACTGCCTGATTTTTACTTCTCCCAACAGAAAACAGAGAGAAGATGATATGATACTAATTCTCTGTATCATAGGACCACTGTGAGAAATAGCTATTCAAAGAAATTATTATAAACTACTTCAAAAATATAAAATACTACCTAATAATACAGTTTAATAGACAAAATGATTCAGGTTTCCAGGTTAGTATAATGACTACATTCTGAAGTAATACTTTGAAAATAGGACAAGATGCTATACATAAAATTATATGAATTCATTTCTATTTTCATTCCAGTCATTCCAATGGAAAAGTTGGGCTTATATAGGTGTGAATAAATAGGCATTGTGCAAACATTCAGATCCAATTCCCTAGAATCCCTTGAGACAAGCTTTAGAGAACCCAATTACCTTAATGTTAATTTTAGTCCAACTCAGCCATATTTCTTTAAATAAATCAAAGGGTTATGTGGGAGATACAAAGAAAACACCATTAAAGTTTTGCTGGAGGACTCTAGGATACTTAAGTAGGTAAAGAACATGCTGGCAGAGATAAAGTACTGAAGTTGAGGGAGTAAATTAGTTAGCATGCAGGGAAATCCCTGACAAAAATAGTAGTCCAAAAAATAGTGGATAATTATAATGTAAACCAAAGTATAAATAAGTCTTAACTGCAATGTAAGCCTAAAAAAATGCAATACCCAATCCTCAGTACTACCCACAGTATGAAAATCCAGTGTAATTTTGGACAGATGCTGAAATCAAATTTGTGGTAATATGGGAGAATGGACTAATGGCATGAACTTGGATATCATAGTAGCATATATTGAGAACTAGGGTTGCATCCAGGGAAATTTATCTAAGATAAGGCATGAAGATGTGGAGCCAAGGACCTAGGTTTGAAAAATAATGTGAGTTCTATAAAAATAGAAAATCAAGACCTGATTAGTATGCTCCTCCTGTGTTCTTGAAACCCAAGAGACCCAAGCAGATAAGTAGATAAGACCCTAGCCTCTCCAAGGGAGAGTTGAGGAAATGGATTCCAAAACTGTCACCATGGTTTTAAGAATGTATAGGGTTAGTTGCTTTCAAATCACTTCAAGCCCTATCCTAAGGATGTTGAAGATGATTGTTTGCCTTCTCTATTGCCCTTCTACAAGTTATTTGGGACAATTGCCTAATGCTGTCTCAGTCTGAATCTCACTTATTATACATCAAGAAGAGGAAGGCTGCAAGTTATTGGTAGAATTATTTGTTCAACTGAGCTGCAATTGCAATGAAAAGGAGATTGACACAGTATTTTTTCCTAAGGGAAGTATACATTTCTAAAATTATTAAAATATTCAATTGAGTATCAATTTAAATAATAGTGGAAATAAGCATTACCTTGAGTTTAGCAGATATTTTACAGAAAATTGACACAATTCACCTAGCAACAGGCCAAAAGGAAAATAAAAATATTTCCACATGCAGAATAAATGTATAGAATTAACTAGAGGAAGATTTCTAACTGAAAAAAGAAACTTCAGCGGGGTGGGGGTTGTGGCTCAGTGGTAGAGTGCTTGCCTAGCATGTGTGAGGCACTGGGCTCGATTCTCAACACCACAAAATAAATGAATAAATAAAATAAAGATTAAAAACAAAAGAATACTTTTTTTTGGTACTGGAGATTGAACTCAGGGCACTTGACCACTGAGCCACATCCCCAGCCCTATTTTGTGTTTTATGTAGAGACAGGGTCTCACTGAGTTGCTTAGGCCTTGCCATTGCTGAGGGTAGCTTTGAACTCACGATTCTCCTGTCTCAGCCTCCCTCAGTGCTGGAAGAATACTTTTAAAAAATAAAAAAGAAAGAAACTTTAGCAAGCTCAACAAAAGTTGAATCAACTGTAGGGGGTTCAGTCTCGTCCACTAGAGAGCCTATTGCACAGAAGGATGGAGAACCAAGTGTCTCTTAACAAAGCATTGTTTTAATTTAACACTTCTTCACACTTACTATGTGTCACACACTTCCTAAATTTCTGATACATTCATTCTCGAAATCCTCAAAACTACTCTGTGAGATGGGTACCATTTTTATCCCCATTTGAAAGGTTTGAAACAAAATCACAAAGAAGAACTGACCACTGTTAATAAATTGTGGTACTAAAGTTCCAACCCAGGAAACCTGATTTCAGAGTTTGTGTTCTTAACCAATACATTATTCAGCATATTCATGAGCTGACTCTAGACTGATTATTCTAGTTCTATGGTAATTTTCTTTAATATCTTACTGCATACTGATGATTCCTGCTTTAGAGCTAATTCAAATTATCTTCCCAGACAATCCTGGAAAAACTCATGATTTTGTCAATAATTTCATTAATTACTTCAGATACTTCCTCTTTATAAACATAGTGAAGTTTCTGAACAATGTTGGTATTTGGGACTACAACTGGCATTTAAATAACATGCAAACCCCACCGAAATGTGGATTTTATGGGTTTCATTAGTAGAAGATGTGCATCACATTTTTTTCTGCCTTATATGCAGAATGTGAAGGAGTGGGACTCAAATCTAGTGCCTCAGAAGATAGGTAGAAACAATGCTTTACCTAAGTGTCTATGACCACATAAAAAGTTCTGAAAATCAATCATTTGCAAATGCTCAGAGGACTCAGGTGGCTGAGATTCACATGCCAGTTCAACAAATGACCACATTGTATGTAGAATTTAGTACTTCATGTTCAGAGTTTATCAGTGTTCTCATTTCTTACATGCAAAACCAGCACATAATGAGAAATTAATTGGCTTGAAATCACACAAGTATTTAGGAGCTGAGCTATAGATTTCAAGCCAGTCTTCTGACCTCTCTTCTTTGACCCTTGTGCTTCTCCACTCATCTCAGCATACTACTGACAAAAAATAATGTCAAAAGAGGAAGTGAAGACAAAAAAATCAGAGGAAATGCTTAGCAGTAAAAGCTAGATGGCAAAAGCACTTTTTAGCTCATGATTTAGAGAAAGGTTCTATTTAATATCATCTCTGGCAATACTGACAATTTATAACTAGGCGGTTGCAGTTATTCAGTGTAAACAACTCACTGGTGTAAGATTTACCCTCTAAACTTCAAAGACAACAGGGGAAAAAAACTGCTGCTATGAAGTATTTATAATTTGCTTTTGTATAAGTCAGAATTCCTAGCAGGAAACACAAATCATTCTAGTTATTTTAAGAAAAA
>PVHX01026443.1:0-20844 GCA_004024805.1 Geosciurus inauris
TTTTTTTTTTTTTTTTTTTTGGTACTGGGAATTGAACTCAGGGCACTCGACCCCTGAGCCACATCCCCAGCCCTATTTTGTGTTTTATGTAGAGACAGGGTCTCACTGAGTTGCTTAGTGCCTCGCCATTGCTGAGGCTGGCTTTGAACTCACGATTCTCCTGTCTCAGCCTCCCTAAGTGCTGGGATTACAAGCGTGAGCCACCACGCCCGGCTATATTGTCATATTTCAGTGGAAGTTCTAAGGTGAACTTTTTTTTTTCTAACTCATATACAGATAACCAATAAAAACTTTTTTAAGAACATATAATATACTCTTTACAAGTTATATATTTTAAGATGCCTAATAATTCACACCATAAAAGTTAGACTT
Organism: Geosciurus inauris; assembly: GCA_004024805.1. NCBI lineage: Eukaryota > Metazoa > Chordata > Mammalia > Rodentia > Sciuridae > Geosciurus > Geosciurus inauris. The sequence continues at coordinate 373 of PVHX01026443.1, forward strand.
TACATTTTTAAACAGATACAAATTTTGTCTAAAAATACATGATTGAATTGTTTCTGACTAAAGCATAGGAAATAACTTGTTTAAAAGTCTTAATTTTATATAGACTCTATTTTCTTGGTATCAAAGCTATTATAGAATTGAAGAATCAAAATTATAAATTTATATAAAATAAAAATTAATGGCTACAAATGTTAGTGACAATGAGAAGTGAAAACCTCTTTAAAAGACAATTTCCTAAGGATGAGAGAATATGGATTAGGAAGGGTATAGAGAATCTATAACTTGTACCAAGATTCTAATTTTTTACTTCATATTTTCTCATTATTCTCTATAACATTCCTTTATCTTTTTTATGCTTTTGTTTAGCTTTATAATCTCAAGTGTTTTTCCTCCAGAAACACTAATTTTTTTTCCTTGACACACTTGTCATCATTTTTTTTTACTTTTACTCATTCACTATTTTTACTTTGTTTTAATAAATCACAAATGAAACAATTGCTCTACATTGAGGCACCAGTTTTTTTTTCTTTTTGAAAGGGCTGAATAATATAAAATGAATAATATAGTGAAATATAATATTAACCAAAGCCGTAAAGTATTTCTTTATTTACAGGAATTTGTTTAAATGCTGAACCCACCCCACCCCTGGTGTTGGGGATCAAACCCAGGACCTCAAACACATTTGGCAAATGCTCTACTGCTGACCTACAGTCCCAGCCCTCAATGTGGTACTCCTAAGCAAAACTTTTTCAAAAATCTACTCCTTCAGATTATAGCTACCAGAAATAATCTATAGCTATGCCAATGTATACTCAGTGATATTAGTTGGAAGATAAGCAGTTTGTAAGGGGAAAAAAAGTCTACATCACATCATTGATACCTATAATAGTGGTGATGATATCATAGGGTTAAAATTTTGTCTCAATGTATAGCTGATAGTAAATTAGATACTTCTAAAAATAAGATGGTCCAGGGTTTAGGGGAAGCAAGGAGAAATGTTTATCTATGCCATCTTAATCTAAATCAATATAAAATATTATTGTGGGGAGAAAGCAGACCTACATTAGTCTCCTTTCCATAGGCAAGAGCCTAAATTTGGAGAAAAGACCTGAGAATGGAGTATTTAATATCACCTGTGCTTTTCTTTTTAATTGATGTGTTCAGAAAAACCATTGAACTACTGTAGACATCAATTCCCTCATTAGTAAAACAAACAAAATATATAACCTTTTCTAAAATACTGTCACCAAACATCTTGTAACTAAAGCAAAGTGTAAAATGTCTATACCCAGTATATAGGATCCACCTTAATGTAACTGCATAAGCATAAACTTTTTTGAAATTTCTTATTTTAAAAATTTTTATAAAGTAGGCTTTCTACTCCAAAATGTATGCTTATTTTAATAAAAATATAACATTTAAAGTTACTTATTATTTACAACAAAAATGAGGGTGGCATTAGTTTTCTACCTTAGAAACAACAGAAATCATTTTGCAGTAAGCTCAGTTTTAGAAGAGTGGACTAAATGAAAGGGAATGGATATAACATTCTAGATTAGGATCCAGGCAATTTCTTGTGTTGCATGGTATTTCTAGAATCCATATTCTTAGAGAAAAGGTAAATACAAATGGCAGTTATTTCACTAGGTCTTGTCCTGTTAATGATCCTCAAGTATAGTTGCATCCGCAAAGAAAGATTCCCAGAATATTGCAAAAGAAATGGTACAGTATAATAAAGTATTTTCAGAATATTTCTAATGGACATTTTGTTTAAAATATTCTAACTCGGAGACTAAATAGAAGATTGAAATGTTTTGATGTCATGGTTATCATCTTTTACAATCTAATTGAAATGCTTGTAAGATTTCTTCAGGATAATGAAATGATTATTGATGATATAAATATTCTAATAATCTCAACTGGCTTCATAATCCTCTGAATTCTTTACATCAAATTCTCAAACTTGCTTCATATTGCAGTGATCCTGTGTATAATACAGGTTGAGTAACAATAAAAATTAAAAAGGGCTAAGTATGAGGCTTAGTGGTTAAACACCCCTGGGTTCAATCATCCCCTATACAAAAAAAAAAGAAAGAAAAAAGAAAGAAAGAAAGAAACACCCCTAATCTGAAAACCTGAAATTCAAAATGTTCCAAAATCTGAACCATTTTGAGGGTCCTGTTAGGACTCATTTTTCAGATTTTGGAGTAATTTGGATTTTAGGATTAGGGATGTTCAACCAGTGAAATCTATGTAAATATTCCAAAATCAAAAAAAATTCAAAATCTGAATCACTTCTACTCCCAAACATTTTGGATAAGGGATATCCAAGCTATGTAAACATTTTATCTACTGACAGAGAATGTTTAGCCTTATAGAAAAGTTATTCTAAAAGAAGCTAACAAGATGAGGCTCATACAGTTGTAATAAAGTAATTTAATTCATCTTATCCAAATGCTACTCTTATGATTTCTTTTAAATTATTGTTTGAAAAATTATCAGACATTTGAATTAGCTGTGAATTTCTTTTATACTACTCCATTATAATTGGCCATTAAAAGTTGACTAGAATAAATGAGAACATCACATTTTAAAACCTGTTAATTTCACTTTTCCCTATTACTCAAATTTGAGTTTATAAGGACATATCTTTCCCCAATTCTTTCTGAAATTTTTCAGTATCAAGTATTTTTTATCTGTTTCAGTAGCTACCCAAAAAAAAAAAAAAATCCCATGAAACTTGACTTGCCACCACATCTGGCTTTAAAAAACCACATTGGTTTTCTAGTTTTTCTTTTATAATAGTTCCATAGGCAATCTTGTGAAAAAGTAATGTCAAGCATTAATAAATTGTTCCCAAAGTCTCTTTATATCAGTTCTATGATCTATTTTTCACATTCAGAGTTCAGGAATAACTATCTTTTTTTCTCTTATAATTCATTCTTCAAATTTCTGTACTTGCACTTACATTTGAAACTGAAATGAAAAAGAAAATTTTTCTTTTATATATAACTACATTAACAGATAAAATTTGTTCCATAGATGGAGAAATAGATAGATAGTAAATATACATTTACATATTTACTGTAGATAGTAAATACACATTTACATCTTAAAAGCACCAATTTTTTTTCTAGCCCCATTTATTTCCAGGCCTATTAAGGGAATACAACTTCAAACTAGAAATCAGCAACAGTGGGTGTTGTTATGAGATTTGTAATTAGCCTCCCCTGTACTCTTGAAGAAGATACCTCATGTTACTGGACTATACAATTTTAAGTCTTGTAGAAATAAAGGGCAGTGTAGAAAATAGTGTGCACTTCTTACTGTATAATAATGCAAAAATCTTCACAGTTTCTAAAAGCCTTTAGAAAGGCATTAGACTCTTATTTTTATAGGAAACTACCAAATATTGTGAGTCTACATTTAAAATGGGAAACAGCTTTCCAAATGAAGGTGTTCTCTGAGAGAAAAAGGAAATAGCACAAGAGAATGAGTAAATATTATGAATTCACACTGAATTCACTCTCCTTGAGAAGTCCTCAAGTGTTGATGATCTAATTCTTTTGCTTTGTTTCTAAATTTGGCAATTCTATTTGACTTAGAAGATGATCTTTTAGTCAAAACATTTATTTAATGCTGAAGAATTAATACAAACTAGCAGGTAAAACCAAAAGTTGATTAATTCTAATGTACAAAGATGCTTTTTTTCAAAACAGAAGTTTTGTTTTATAATTAATTTCCTTATGCTATCAGAGATATTCCTAAAGGGATGAGACAATCTATATTCTGCTTCCAAGAATTAAAATTTTGTAGTTATGGCCAGTTTTCTTATTTTTAAAAAATATTTTTTAGTTGATTGACCTTTATTTTATTCATTTATTTACATGTGGTGCTGAGAATTGAACCCAGTGCCTCATACATGCTAGGCAAGCGCTTTACTACTGAACCACAACCCCAGCCCATTTTTTCTTATTTTTAAGAGAACACTTAAGTTTTTAGTCATACCATTGATGTTTTCTGGTATTATTTTTTGAGACTTTGAACACTAGGGACTTGGCGTCACACTGATTAATATTTCTTCTACTATCTGCTGATAAATAAGGAATATCATATCTAACTTAATCTTTGCTAGTCTGAATTGAGACCGTTATTCTGCAATTGCAGGAATTTATAGTGCAAAATCATTTGGTTTCTTGCCTTGCATGTGCAAGGCCCTGGGTTCAATTCCCAACACCACAGATAATGAAGGGGAGAGGAAAAAAAAAACCACTTGTCAGAAGCTTCCACACTCATATCCACCCTTTTTATTTTTTGGCTTGTTTCCGTCTTTCACCAAAACATTAGTTCTTATTAGAGCTCTGTTTATAAAACACCTCATCTACTAAGATACTTTGTATTGAGAATCTTCCTTTATTCATTGTATAATGGTATGGAACATATTTTTTAAAATAGCAATTTTACTTTTCATTTCCACCCTTTACATGAGGAAAATTCAACTGAAATAACAGAAAGCTTTGAAGGAGTGAATATTTCTAACATTGGTCTGGCATTAAAATTTTCTGGTTGGGCAGCACAATTGTTTAATTGGGAATCTTGGTGACAGCTGAACAACCTCAATGCTTGTGTCAGCAAGCAGAGGAGCTTCACTCTGTTACCTATCAAGAATGATGCTTGTCAGGACTCATCCTTTCACTTAGAGAACACTCATGTTTCTAGTCATACCATTGATGTTTTCTGATACTACAATGGAATAGACATTTCAACTCTAAAAGAGAATAAGTGCATAGGTATATTTGTAATTCTTTGTTTTTTGTAAGCCAAATGCAAATGTAACACTACTGCAGATACTGCTTCATCAGAAGTCCCCAAGATAACCAAAAGTAAGTGCCAATTTCCTCATCTCAGGAATAGTGCCATAACAAAGACTTAATTCTAGTGATCAGCCTATTTGCAAAAGCATGTAATATAGCCTTCTGGGTTAGTTAACTCCTTGGCCTCTGAATAGGTACCTAAAGAGTTAATTAATGTTTTTGCATGTGTTACTTAATAATGTGTAGAAAAATTTTTAAGTTCACTTTTTCTTTATTCTGTCTTTTTTACCCATCTTCCCTCATTGTAGCAAATTAGACGGCCGGATGAAAGCAAAGGAGTTGCTAGTAGAGTTGGATCCCTCAAAGTAAATATGTTTCTAACATTTTTTGGCAAGATTTCGTCTATAGCCTACACTTCTTCCTTTTTGGAGGGTGGTGGGAGGAAGGGGGCTTTTTCCATTTTTCACCATCCCATTTTTTTTATTTTAATTATTTTTATTGGCTGTTGGGTCATATTATTTTTTTTGTTTCAGCTACACATAGAGCAACCAGCTGAAGGCAAGATGCCAAATAACTAGCTTTGAATGGCACCACAAACAAGAGAAAGGGCAACTGCCTCATTACAGGTGCCTATAATTTGGGGTTCTAGAGTAAACCGTTCCTCTGATTGATGTCACTGATTGTGTGTTAATATCCTTTTACACAGAGAACTAATATATTTTTAGAATGTTATCTCCTCTTTTAACATTTTTGGTAAAAAAGAAATTTAAATGTTATGTTAGTGTCATTAGCAGCTGTAGTTCAGTGCAAAAAAAAAAACTGTTAATAACATGTATCGAATACATATAATCTTAGCAACTAGAAAGGAATTTTATTAGATGCTAGTAAATGGGCCCACATATAGCTAAGCGTTTAAGCACTCTAAATCCCCTTTTTTTTCTTTAAGTTTAAAAAACTGATAGAGCAATAGCCAGTAACAGAGATTTATCTAAACATTTACTCATTCATGTATACAATCTACCAATATACAACTTACAGATTTCTGATTTAGCTACTTGCTAATGGCTAAATACCACTTGGTTAATATGTCTTGGTCACTCAGTACTCTAACATTTAATCATAATGAAAGGGTAAGCAAGTACTCACCCTTAAGAAACAGACATAGTCACTGATCACTTTTAATGCTGCCACCATAAGTGCAAGTTAGAAAATTGCTGAACTCTAAAAATATGCAGAATAATCATCCACAAAATTAACCACTTTTTTATCTCAATCCCATCTGTCTATCCAGTAAGAATAACTTAATCGAAATGCCAGATAATTCAGTGCACTGAAGTGTCCTAAAATTCAGTAACTGCCTTGAGACTTAATATTGAGTCATTTCAAAATTTTACACACCTCCTATGTATTTCCATTTAGCAATTTATGAAACACAAACTTCTGTACTCTTTTCTCTCGTTGCCTCTTCTGCCTTCTTAGTTTTACTTTTTGTTGTTTATTTATCTATTTGTGTGTGCACACACCAGTGCACATGGATGAAGGTGTGTTTGTATGTTTGTGTTCTTTATTCCTGAAAAGCCATCCTCTCTGTTCTCTAACAATGCTTTATAGTGAGTAAATATTATATTAAAATGTTTCACTAAGGATAATCAGAGGGTTGGGAAGTGTTGATTGTATGCCTATTTCAAAAGCAAGGCAACTTAAGAGATTATTCACTCAGGAAAATGTGATGATATATCAGTAGCATTCCTCACTGTCTACTTGTGAGGTATCATATCTTACCTTGTCTTTAAGAGAAGATAATTCCATTATTATTTAGAATATAGATTATGACAGATTCAAGTGAGAAGGTGCAGTACAACATGTTTTAAAATTATGGTAGTTAACTAAGAAAGAAAATGGCATCCATAACTGTAGCATCTTCTGCTTTAAACTGGACTGTATGTAAAAATGTGTGCGTGTGTGTGTGTGTGTGTGTGTGTAATTATCTCAAGTTCACCTTTTGGGTATGTAGAACATCAGGTTATAAATTTGTGCTCATTACTTTTAAGTGTATATACAATATAATTATGTATATACACATATGCTTAAGAACAAATGACTTATTTACAGTTTCGTCAGTTATTTCAAGATGGATGCAGCCTTAAATTTTAAAAAGTATATTTGGGAAACAAAAGCAAATTTCATAATCTTTAAATATTTTTACTTAATATTTCTACCAAATAGAAAAATTAAAAGTGAATCTCTTGGAAATTATGAGGATAGTTGTAGCATTCACTTACCTTAATGCCTGAGAGAAAAGATACTCTAATTTAAAAAAAATAAAAAACATTGGCTTCTTAGTCATGGGTTTGTTAAGCATGTATTCTTATGTTATACAAAGATCTTTGATGCTTTAAAATGTTTGCCAAAGGCAGTGAGAAATGTATAATGTTATGATCTTATTTTTAAAAGGAAAAAAAGGAAAACTGAAAAGAGAACAAGTTGCCTTTTCAATTCATTTTCTGATGTTTACATGTAGCTCCATCGAAAGCTGGAGGAGCTCAGAGATCACCTAGAAGGCAATGTGAAAGGATACTCTCTCAGAGTAAATGTACGATTTCACTTGATGATTTTTCCCCCCTTAAACTTCTGCTGACTGGTAATTCCAAATCTGACTGGTTTGTCCTCTCATCTCCATCTTTTTTACTTTCTGTCTCTTTACCCCCCTCTTTCTTTCTTTTCTAGCTACAGCATCATGCTCACATTTGTAAAATAAGGATTATATTGACAGGATAGAGGATGCTTAAACCACACTAAAATTGCAGTTGATTTAATAACATTTTGGCCCCAATGCAAAATAAAAATTTTCAAAATCAATGCTTCTTTTATAGTAGTATACTTTTCTGAGGATCTTTTCAAGGGACTTCTATTTGGAGCTTTTCCATTCACTATTTCTTTTGTCCCTTGTTGGATGTGTCAGCAACATTATAAATTATGGACCAGACCCAAAGAATAAATCCTTGATGATTGAATTTTCAAGGAAGACGATCAATGTTAAAGTATCATAGATAATCAGGCAAGTAGACACATATATTCTGAGTTAATAGATTAATCTTAACTCATATTTTTTAATAATTATGCCATTTTTTGTTTTAAAATAAGAAAATTAGCAGCAATCTTTTTCACCAGGAACACCTTCAGGTAACATATTACAAATTCTTGAGCTAAAGGTTCATATATCAAATACAACCTTTAAAGAAAAACAATACCTGACAACCACTCAATCCTGTACATATATCATATACACAGTACTAACAACAGTATTTTTTATAAGAGATAATTCAGGCTTTAGAACGCTTGGTCTTCCTTTTAAATGTATCATGTATCACTTGAAGAAAAGTGGAATTAAATATCTCTAAAATAAAATATGATATAAATACAGGAAAAGAATTAAATAATTAATGACAACCCTGACCTCCTGTTTCTGGGATTTCTAAAAAAGTTCCTATTAATCTAACACCTGATTATACTTCTCCAAAGATTATTACCATTCATGTAATTCATATTGCTATAGTAATCTTGTTATAAAAAATAGAATAAAAGTTAGGGAGATGGTAATTCTCTGAGATCTCAGCCTCTTTTTAATTATATTACATATATAATTATGTATGTCTCCATATTAAATTCAGATTACTAAAGTCCATAGTGATTTTTACTAATACCAGTCATTAATGCTCATAGCTAAACACAAAAAGAAATTGTTGTGTCCCATTTCTGTACTTTTTTTAAGCCAGTCCTTTTCTATGTGTATTCTTAATAAAATTTGAAAGATTGTCCAAAATCAGTCTCTAGAATCTGTTACACAGTTGTTAAAATAAAAAAGGTCAGTATGAATTTTATGACTAAGTATATTTTAATACTATCCTAGAAACCTAAAATATTCTAATATGTGTATTTTAGTATCATGCTCCTCCCTAACTAATCATGAGAATTGATATTTTTCTTTTAGTCAAATTAAGACTAGAAAGTCAAGACTTGCTAAGGTCTATATGATAGGGAGTTAGTGTAAAATTAGGATTAAACTACAAGTTTAATTTCTGTTTTAAGTGCCAGTGCTGCTGTATAATAACTAGTATCAACATCTTCATCTTTTGTTCCATTTCAATCAGAAATAATTTGTTCTAATTACCTTTTTTTAAAAAGATTAAGTATAGGATATATCATTCCAAGGGTTATGTTAACTACCAGATTTTTTTAAAAAAATATTAAAAGGCAAATAGTACCTTCTTTAAATTTCAACTAAGAAAACTTACAAATCAAAGGCTCAGCTAAGTGTTCCATTTCTTTACTTTTTAATTCATATTACCCAAGTACACTTTGAGTATGTTATGTACATTAAATATTGTTGCTTAAAAGTAAAGTTGTTCTCAGAACCATAGACCAAATTAAACAGATTTTGTTTCTAAAATGAAGTAAAGTGACAGTGACCATTCCATTCGGTGGAAATTTATTGCACATACTCACACAACAAGAGTAAGGATGTGGATATCTTTTAATTCATTGAAACACTGTGGAATAATTTCAGTAAAGTGAAAGATTCAGAACCATGTTGCCAATTAAACATTTTATTTAATAGTTGGCGAATGTGACACATCATTCAGAACTGTGAGATAAGGATTTAATTAAATCATCGATGCATCAATTTATATGATGCATACTTTATTTGTTCGTTCGTTTGTTTATTTTTAGAAAGAAAAGAGCCCTGCATCCTCTTGAGGGAGGAGCCCTGTAATTTTTGGAATAATATTGTCTTATTTATTTCTCATACAAAAACATATTTTTCATTCTGCATTGACTCTTCTATAACAAAAAGCAGGATGTATTAGACTCTTGGTTTCTGAGTTAAGAATGAAACATCTTTTTCTTTATATTTACAAAGCAGGATATTTTGAACCCTAAATGGGTTTTTAGCAATTTTAATAATAACCGTTAATAATACTTAAGCAGAACTTACCTAATTTAATGAATGCAAAAATTACTATAAATCCTTAGATTGATGTGTTAAAAATAATGACTGAAGAGTAAAACCACATAAGAAAAATTTTCCTTTTAATCAAACATATGAATCTAGTTAATGCACAAAATTGAACACTAGTGCAGACAGTGTTAAGATAGAAAAGCATAGAATGAAATAATGCAAGCTAATGCTTTGTTTAGATAATATAAATCAAGGTAAATTTACAAGGAAGTTATATAGGATGAGTAGGAAGTAGGGCTAATACAATGATTTACATGACTGCAATATTTTTAGGTTTCTTAAGATCAGCATTTTCACTTTAGCCTTAGTTCTAAATTACTTTCTTACATTTTTGATGAATAGGTTATTATCTTTGGCAGTATTTGCACTTTTATATTCATTAAGTGAGTTCTGTAACTCAGGGGTCATCAAACCATCCTGTGGGCCAAATCCCACTCTTTTGTAGGCCCACAAGGTAAGAATGATTTTTGCATTTTTAAATAGTGGGGGTTGTGGGATCAAAAAAAGAACATTTCATGACGTGAAAATTATATGAAATTCAAATTTCAGTGTCCAAAAATAAAGTTTTAATGAAACATAGACTTGCTTATTCATTTGCTTGTTATCTACATCTTCATCTTTTGTTTAATTTCATATTCAACTCTTAGTTATAGCTTTTAGACTATAACAGAGAGTTGAATAGTTTAAAGAAGAAATTCAACAACCCACAAGGCCTACAATATTTTCTCTCTGATCTTTTGCAGAAAAGGTGTGCCAAGATTTGCTGTAACTGTCTAGTATGTCAATATAAATTGACATAAATTGGGTATTATGGCACATTCCTATAATCCTAGCTACTAGGGTGACTGAGGCAGGAGAATCACAAGTTTGAGGTCAGCCTCAGCAACTTAGAGACCCTATCTCAAAATAAAATAAAAAGGCCTGGTGGTGTGACTCAGTGGTAGAATGCACTTGGATTCAATGCCTAGTACCACCAAAAAAAAAAAAAAATGGTTATAGTAGACTGTAAAATATGTTCATTTTTCTGGGAATGATTTTAAATTTTTCTGCATAGAAACATATGTTTAAAAGAGTTATTTCCCTGAGATAACTACCTTTATATTTTTATTATTCTTTTTTTGATTTTTTTTTCTCTATTCTCTCTTCACATACTACCTCTCCCAGCCACCACACACACATACACATAAAGTAAATCTACAGAATTACCATTATTGAGGCTTCAGATATGAAACTATTTCTGGGCACAGTGGTGGACATCTGTAATCCCACCAAGTCAGGAGACCGAAACAGGATAACAAGTTCAAAGCTAGCCTCTGCAATTTAACAAGACCTTGTTTCAAAATAAAAAGTAAAAAGTGACTGAGGATGTAGCTCAGTAGTAGAGCACCCACTAGGTTTAATCCCCAGTACCACAGAAAAAGAAAGAAAAGACAACTATTATCATACAGAATATAGATTACAGATTCTTCTTCTCTTGATGGGAAGTCCCTGTGGGGATTTAGAATATAAAACTAAAATTCATTCTTCATACCCAAAACTTATTAAAAATATTATTAGAGTACTTTTTCTGTATATATTACATTTTTGTTTATTACTTAATTACATCTTAAGAAAGATAATTCCCCTGAAGCCCATGATAGACTTTTGGTTTATGCTAAATTGCCTATTTGACCTCACCTAAAATTTTACAACTGCTACAAAAAATTTTATGTAACTGAGAAAGATATCCTGACATGATCAAGTAATATAAAACATTTTAATATATAGCATGTAAAAATCTGGAAGTAATCTGTTTTGAATCAGCCAGCTTTGAGCAGGCATGAACAGCTAGAACATTAGTTCTTAGATGAGTAAATAATCTGTAGTCCTTAGATATCTAAACGTCTGTTTGTCTATAGAATATACTTTCTTTAGGCAAATTTCAATATCTTCCAGTTCTTATATGCAGGACATTGTTTGAGCTTCCTAAGTCTTCTCTCCTTGATATTTTGGCATTCACTTATATATTAAAAATGCATTTATTTACTGTAGTAATTAGGTAACATCATCAGTATCTGGGGAGATGGTGTCTTTTAAATATGACCAGACTACAATAATGATGTAGATGACAATATATCAATTTTAATGTGAAAAGTTAATTAATTCAATTCTGTAAGCTTTTGATTCTACTAAAAAATAAGAATATTATATCTTATCCTATTCTTCAAATCAAAAAAGTTCTCATCTAATATTTATAAAATAACCTAATTCATCATTTGAATTGGAGGTGATGTTTCTATGAGGAATTTAATACTCAAAGCCCATCTCAGAATTAACTTTAATACAGAAATAAGGCACTAAAAAAAGATCTCCTTGACAAGTAACTTTCCCTAGTAATAAAAAATGGGGAACTTAGGGGAAAAAAGACAAGATTCTTAAACTGTTTTGAACAGAATAGACACAGCAGAGTTTTCTTAGAACTATCTTCCTAAGAGAATCAGATATGTATGATTGGAAAAATGCTTAATTTATTAAAATGTATAGAATTGAGCATATTTTAGGAGCTACCTCAAAGCAGTAAGTAGCCATGATACTTTTAAATCACAATAAATCATTTTTTTTTTCAGTAATAGGAATTGAACCCAGGGCCTCACATATGCTAGGCAAGCACTCTTACCACTGAGCTACACTCCCAACCTTATAACAAATTTTTTGATAGAAAACTTTAAAAAGTTCTGAACATCAATTCATCAGTTTAGAGTTTTGTTTGTTTGATTGTTTTTTGGTACTGGAGATTGAACTCAGGGGCACTCGACCACCGAGCCACATCCCCAGCCCTATTTTGTGTTTTTTTATGTAGAGACAGGGTCTCACTGAGTTGCTTAGTGCCTTGCCATTGCTGAAGCTGGCTTTGAACTCGCGATTCTCCTGTCTCAGCCTCCCTAAGTGCTGGGCATCAGTTTAGTTTTTTAAGGATAGATGAAACAAGAGTTAATATATTCATTCATTCAGTGAACTCTTATTGAGCACCTACTATATTCTGTAGTGTTGGAGCTAGAGGGACATAGTTAAAGAACAAATCTGATCAGTTGTTTTTGATTCCTCTACTTTGTCATCTTCTCTAATTCCTCATTCTAACTTTGTATCTTGATATTTCATGCAGAATTTGTAGCTAGAGAATACATAATTAACAATTTTAGCTCATGTGGCATTGTAAAACTTAAAGCCAGGGGCTGGCACTGTAGCTCAGTGCTAGAGCACTTGCCTCGCATATGTGAGGCATGGGGTTTGATCCTCAGAACCAAATGAAAACAAATAAAATAAAGGTATCGTGCCCATCTACAACTAAAAATATGTTTTTTAAAAAAAGTGCCAGATATGGTAACCCACGCCTATAATCCCAGCTACTTGAGAGTAAGGATGAGATAGGAGGATTGTAAATTAGAGGACAGCCTCAGCAACTTAGTGAGGCCTTGAGCACCTTAGTGAGACCCTGCCTCAAATTTTTTTTAAAAGGGCTGGGGATGCAGCTTAGTAGTAAAGTGCCTCTGAGTTCAATCCCCAGTACCAAAACGAAAGAAAGAAAGAAAAAACCTTTATGAAGGAGGAGGCTCCATAATTGAACATGGCACTGTGACAACGTAGAAAGTAAGAACAGGTCAGAAAATTACCAATTCTAATTAATGAAGGTTAGCCCAGCACAGTGATCCACTCATAGTCTAAACTACTCAGGAGGCTGAGGCAGGGAGATCACTTGAGCCTGGGAGTTTTTGACAACAGCCTAGGCAACATAGCAGGACTCTGTTTCAAAAAAATAAAGAAAAAAATCTTCCAAGTCATAAAGGTTAAACATGATTTTTAGGTATAAAAATAACTTCAAAACAGTCAATGACAAAATAGCTATTCAAAAAAGTCAATGAAACATTTTGATCAAAGAGATGTCTTAAATACAGTTTTATGTTTTAAGTTTTTATACCTTGTATGGTGTTGGTATTGACATGTATAGGAAAAAGAAGAGAAGAATGAGGACATCCAGTAATACTGGAAATGTAATAGTAAGAATAGAAAATCATAAATCAAAATACTGAACTGGCTTTGGCACTCTCTTTAGAGAATAATATGAAGTTGTACAGTAGAGTTTTAAACACTCTCATTTGTAGTTTCCAGATGTGAAGCCAATGAAGATGAGTGTGCTACCATAGGAAAATTTGTCCAGTGTTCTGCTTCTGCTTTCTCCCTTAAGTGAGCATCTTCTCGGCAAGATTAGAGCAGAATCTGATCAAAGGACGTTATCTTTGTCATGGTTTTTTTTTTTCCTTTTTAGCAAGGTTTCTTTTTTTCTTTTTTTCTTTTTTAATCACAAAGTTCTCCTTCAATTAACTTGAGGCTTGAGATGTTTTCAAACTCAAGTGTCTGCTTATAAGCCTGTTTTATTATCTGGCAAATGTATTTTGTGATGGAGACATCTAAGCCTCTGAGACCCTTACTATTCTCTTTTCCTCTTTAACAGTGTTTTCTTTTCCCCACTGCAAAACCAGGCTCGACTTCCCTCGTGCTCATCTACCTATAGTGTATCTGAGGTATATTTTGCACGTGTATTCTTACATGGTCAACAACATGCTCGCACTCACCATTTTTATTTTCTTTTTGCCTTAATTTATTTTGCCTTGCACTTTGCACTTGGCTGAAAGGGATAAGGGTGCCAAAGGGGAAAAATCACTTTTTAGGGGAAACTTTCTATATTTTTATAATGCATTGTTGTTGGAATAACTTGGGAGTCAGGGGGCAGCCACTGTATCACGTTAAAATGGATAAAGCCAGGCTGGCTATGTAGCTCAGTGGTAGAGTGCTTGCCTAGCCAGAATGAAGTGCTGGATTCAATCCTTAGTACCACCAAAAAAAGAAAGAAAAGAAGTCACATGAAATGGCTGAAGCCCAAATAGCCAACTTATTTCCACCACCTTAATTCCATAAGATTTCTTTGAACCAGGTAATATATTCAACTCATTAGCTGAAGACAAAGATTCCACTTTGCATACATATTTGTGTGTTTCTCTGACAGCTGAGAATTTGCATTGAAGTAGTAATGATTTCATCCTATTAAACAAAGACATAGGAAAGCATCCAAAGTTAAGTATTAAATGAAAAATCTGGAAAAAAAAGAAATATAATTTCTCTATTTTTATGTGAAATAGAGGATTCATTTCCTTTTATTTTTATAAACTTATGAGATTACTTAAATATTTTCCTTGACACTTGTATTTTCATAAGGTTCTTATCATCTAAAAGAGTTTATCAGTCATGAGAATCACGTTCTTTTAACAAAATATACAACATGGAATTTGGCCTATATTCTTTGCCATTTGTGTAGAAGTTTGATTTCTTATTCCTGTTGTGTTAAATCATAACGTAAATGGGTTTTCTTGTATTTATAAAGCAGATTTATTAAAATTATTAACAGACTTTGAATATCCAATCCATGAAGTCTACTTTCAAAAGCAGAGGCACTATTGAGTAACTAAGAGAAGTCAAAATATGACTACTTAGTAAAAGGACTTTAACAATCTAGAAATCTTAAGATCTCAGTTTTTGAGTTTACCACATGACATATTTCTACACATATTTACTTTTATATAGCAACTACACCATATTCAGGCCAGTATTGTCAACTTAATTCTGATCACAAAAATTTATCTCAGAATAATATCATGTAAAAAAAAAACAGAAACACCATCAAAAATTGTCAGCCAGGTACTGAGGTACATGCCTTGTAATCCCAGTGACTTGGGAGACTACAGCAGGAGGATACAAGTTTGAGGCTAGCCTCATCAACCAAGCAAGGACCTTAGCAACTTAGTAAGATCTTGTCTCAAAATAAAAACTAAAAAGGCCAAGGATGTGGCTCAGTGATTAAGCACCCCTGGGTTCAATTAAAAATAAAATAAAATAGCAAGTAGTATATGCAGAATCACAGGTAGAATATCATCTTTAGATTTCAAATTTTAGGGAAATTTATTGAAAGAAATAGCTTTACTAAATTCATAGCCTTACAAAGTTGAATTTATTGAGTCGGTAAAATTACAGCCATCTTTTTAAATTCTACTTTGTAAATTATAACTCACAAACTTTTTTCTCCTAAAACTGGTTTTGTGAAGAGTTAATTTCTTTCTTTAAGGTGAAAAAGGATTCATTCTGTTATTCACAAAACATACTTTTAAAATAAAATAGAAACATACTTTATGTTTATATCTAAAAGGATATAAAATATTTATAGAAAAGTTCAGGAAATGTGCCAGGAAAATAATGCACAGCTTGGAAAAGTTCCAGTTATAGGAGAATCCTTATACAACAAACTCTTAGGGAACAATGTAAATTCTTTGATTTTACTTTTTCATTGTTATTTTGGTATTTTAAGCATCAAATTGTGCTTGAAATGTATAGGGAACACATTTAGCCTGTGTTTGATATAGTGCCACTGTTGTCATGATGAGATTTCACAAAAGTCTAAAGAGTGATTTTAATAAAGATCCTTGAGCAATATAAAAATGTTTTTATAAGTAAACTGTAACCTCAATCTGTATGGAAACTTAGACCCATAAAGTAATCTTAAAAAGAATATGCACAATGGAACAAGTCTTTCTCCCTAAAATGATGGCATTACTAGACATGCATGTTATTTGCTACCATAAAGGTGAAGAGTTAGTTTGCTTCTCCATCAGTATGTTTCAAGAAGAAAGTATTAAAAGACAAATGAACTACTTGTGATGTCAACAAAGACTTTTGAAAGAGATTGATATCATCTCATATCACACTTTCCATAGGTCTTTCTTAATTCCCCAGGATTATGATTCCCAGTGTAAAAAATATATAACACATTTCTTTCTGCCACTTCATCCAGGCAATTCTCCATTTCCTATGAGAGTGTATAAGAAGTCTACCATTGGCATCATCTCCAATCACAGCCTACAGCATCCATCAGGGTATTACTTTCTGTCTGATAGCATGTGTACAGGAGGGCTCTCAGGTTGGAATGTGGAAGTGGCTTTTGGGAGGAGGGGTTGTGTGTGCTGTGGCCTTTGCTCCATGGCACTCAGCTCTTAAATGAAGTCTAGCTTCATCTGGATTTGTTTCTTTCATTGTGATGTGGGCTTTGTCATAAGTGTTTCTCTTTTTTGTCATTTGTTGTAGAGTTTCTCTAGTCCACCCAGTACCACATTTCTGTGGTCTTGGTAGGTGGTGTTGAAGTTTAATTTATAAAGACCAATAAATCAAAGAACTAATTATGGAACCTAATATTCATGATAATCCTGTGCTCAGAAATAACCTATAATTGCTTTCTATTTAACCTTAAATTGACAATGTTTGTTTTACAAATTTTTTGACTTAAAACTAAACTTGATAATTAAAATATTAAGGAATATCCTCATGTTTCAATTTCACATAAAAGCCTCTTGATAGACATGTTTTGTAAAGCACAGTGTTTATTTTATAGCATCCCTATGGAAGCAGGCAAACCTTTTATGGCTTGATATCTTTTTCCACCTACGCTGAAATCATCTTCACTTACCTCCACTACTGAAGAAAGTCTCCAACTCCTAATGTAGCACATTGCCTTTACCAATTGCACATCACTATCTTCTAGGCATTTGTTAGATGAAAAAAATAAGCCTTGTTCAAAAATGAACTTATCTATTTGTACAAGAAAAGAAAATTTTTAACCTCAGTTGACTGATACTACTGGGCAAATGTTACTCCATGTAGTTGATTGTCCCTTTGTTAAAGAAAAGAAAAATTTAAAAAAATTTAAAATCTATGCCCAGTGGGAGCGAGGGGAGACCTCACTTTCCATATTTCTAACCAGTCTTCATTTTCCAATTTTCCAACACTGTTCATTTCTTAAATCCTTTGAAAAGATTACTTCAGAATTTCCTTTTTAAAAAGCCAAATAGAATAAGTACTATCTTCTGGTAGAAATAAAATTTACTCTGACATATATATATTCTCCAATATATATGTGTATATATATTCTCAAATATATGTTTGTGTGTGTGTGTGTGTACAATAAATCTAACACAGTATCTAAACCAAAAAAAGTTCAAGTTGTCATGCTTTTAGTCCAAATTGAATCATTTAAAACCTTATCTTAAGTTCCTGAGTCACAAGATTGATTTAGATAATTTGAAATTTTGAAGATAAATTATTTCTTATTGAAGAGACAAAAACTAAAACATAAGTATATTTTTATTTATTGCTTAAGAACTTTCAGCTACCCAAAGGAATAGTGCTATTTTAAAGTTGTAACATGTTTAACAGTTGTCCTTTGAACTCTTAACATGCTTATTAGAACAACAACTCTGTTCCAGCATAATGGTGGGTGCCTGTAATTCCAAAACTCAGGAGGCTATAACAGGAGGATTACAAGTTTGAAGCCAGCCTTAGCTACTTAGTGAAGCCCTCATCAACTTAGTAAGACCCTGTCTCAAAATTTGAAAATAAAATAAAAATAAAAAGGGCTGAAGATATGACTCAGTGTCCTAGGTTTAATCCTCAGTACAAAAAAAGTAAGAAAAAAAGAATAACTAAACTCTGATCCAAACAACCTTGACTGAATAAGTTTGGAGCTTTTGCAAACAAAGTTTCAGTGAAGTTGCAGATAGTAGATTTGTCAAAGAAGGAAGAGAGGAAGGGAAAGAGAAAAAGAAGACAGCTGGTCTTTAAACACCATAGCATTTCCTATTTAAGAGGAAAAAAAGATCATTCTTTAAACACCACAAAACTAGAAAATATTTAATGTAAAAATATTGTATCCATAAAATAAAGATTCTGCACAGTGAAGCAATCACCTAAGATTGCACATTCACTGTGTACCCCTAAGCAATCACCTACTTCATAAAATCAAACTTAGAAAATCTTTAATAATTGATTTATTATTTATTTATTTCAATATAGTTGTCACTGGTATTCTACTCTTTTCACTCTTATGTGTATTATTTTCATGCCATTTGTGTACAGGAATTTTGAAATTGGAAATTACATTAAGAAATGTTAGAAATCGTGTCTTTCAAAAACACTACAAGTATTGCTTTTTGAGATCTTTTGATTCTTACCTGACTTTTGAATTTTTAGAATGAATTAGAATATATAAATTGTTTTGGTCAGAATAAGAAAATTCTTTCTTTTACATCCAAATAAGTGACAGCCGTAAAGATATTGAATTAATACATGACTTTCTCTTTGAGAGGTACATTTGATAAATCTGTCTACTTAAATCATGTCTTTTCTCCAAGGTATATTATGGCACCTTTGTCTAGTATGAGAAAACTGTACTTATGTGGGTTTGTCTCTGTGTCTTCTATTCTGTTCCATCTCTTAATGCCTATTTGGTACAAATACCAAGCTGTTTTTGTTACTATAGTTCTAGTATAATTTAAGGTATGGTATTGTGATGCCTCCTGCTTTACTTTTCTCACTAAGGATTGCTTCGGCTATTCTGAGAGTCTTATTTTTTTCAAATGAATTTCATGACTGCTTTTTCTATTTCTATGATGAACATTAATGGAATTTAAATAGGAATTGCATTAAATATGTATAGCACTTTTGGCATTACAGCCATTTTTACAGTATTAATTCTGCCTCTCCAAGAATACAGGAGATCTTTCCATCATTCAGGGTCTTCTTCAATTGCCTTCTTTAGTATTCTGTAGTTTTCATTGTAGAGGTCTTTCACCTCTCTTGATTGATTCCCAAGTTGTTTTGGAGGGGACTATTGTGAATGGGATAGTTTTCCTAATTTCTCTTTCAGCTGATTCAGCACTGGCAAATAGGAATGCAATTGATTTGTGGGTGTTAATTTTGTATCCTGCTACTTTGCCGAATTCATTTATGAGTTCTAAAAGTTTTCTGGTATTGTTTTGGGGTCTTCTATAATATAGGATTATGTCAGTGGCAAACAGAGAGTTTGAGCTCTTTTCCTGTTCATATTCCTTTGATTTTTTTTCTTTTGCCTAATTGCTATGGCAAGAGTTTCAAGGACTGTGTTAAATAGAAGTGGTAAAAGAGGGCATCCCTGTCTTATTCCAGTTTTTGGAAGGTATGCTTTGTTTTTCTCCATTTAGAATGATGTTGGCCTTGGGTTTAACATATATAACTTTTACAATGTTGAGGTATGTTCTAAGAATCCCTAGTTTTTCTAGTGTTTTGAATATGCATGGATGCTATGTTTTGTCAAATACTTTCTGCATCTATAGAAATAATCATGTGATTCTTGTCTTTGAATTTTTTTATGTTTAATAAATTTTTATATTAATTTGACTCAGCACAGAAAGAATAAGAAGTTGGGAGTTTTAAGTACAGATGAGAAGCTGTTTTGTGGGTACTTTGCAAATACTCTTTAATAAAGTATAATGATATTATTCAAACATTTATGATCACCATTAAAGGACTTTCTTTTTTTTATTTAATTTTTTTATTTAAATGCGTTTCAAGTCATAGTACATAAACAGAGCTCAGTTTTTCCATTTCTCTGGTTGCAAATCATAAAGAGTCACACTATTTGTGTCTTCATACATGCACCAGGGGTAGTAATGACCCATTTGATCAATCATCATTACTATTCCCATTTCCCTTTCCTTCCTCCCCCCTCCCCCCTGCTGCATCCAG
>PVHX01026444.1:0-20841 GCA_004024805.1 Geosciurus inauris
TTCCCTTAGTTATTTAAACAGAAGTCCAAAGTAGAAAAGGATTTATCTCAAAGAACTTTGGGATTGTGGCCTTCATCCCACACAGTGAACTTCAATAAAATTCAAGGAAACTAATATGCTGTTAAGGACAGTTATATTTGTAAATCATATAGAAAGGGAAAGACAGTAGAAAATGAAAGCTTTTGGACTTCCAAATTTCTGCAAGCAGGAAGCAACAGCAAGCACATTTTCCTTTGTGAAAAACAAAGGATAACTCAAGGCAGAACCAAGATCCAAGGAGATGGAGACCAGAACCATGGAAAGTCATTTTTAGGTGGGAAGTTGACTGAGTTCTAACAAAGAAACATTCAATCTGTGCCTAAATGGATTTCAGGGCTCCTGTGGATCACTTTATGTGACTGCTGTCCCCAACTCTTACCCTCATTTCAAATAGAAGTTCCTGTAACAGTTGTCCTTAGCCTGTTTGGTCACTGTATTTTGGTTTTGTGCAATTGTGTGTAATGAGGAGAGATCACTTGTTTCTTTAGCTCACTAATCTCTAGAGGTAAAAGATCTAGGCCCATGGGGTTTTCCTTAATAAATCACACAAGAGTTCCCTCCCCTGAACCTAGACTAGATATAGATGGCAAGATTCTGCCTATCACTGAATTTGTAATGGCATGAGACATTAGGACCCTTTGGAGGGTATGAGAGAATTTCCCATGTAGGACAGGTATGATTAATTATTGATGGAAAGAGTGTAGACTGGTATCCAGCTTCCAAGTTGGTCCTAATAAACTCTATTTCTTGAAATGCAGACTTTATAATCCCTTCCTACATTTTAACAGGGATAGACTCTGGGACAAATAGAAAATATTAGGAGTGATTGCATTTTTACTTCTGGTTTAAATTATAATTGATACCACAAATTTCTTCTTGATATTCTCAGGCCCTCTACAGGCTCCCTTCCTTTTCCTTTCCCTTTTGTTACTTCAAGTCACTTATTCTGGGAAAAGTCAGCTATTACATCATGAGCAGCATAACAGAGGGACCCACATATTGCAGAACTGAGGTCTCCAATCCATAACCAATAGGGAACTGAGAGCTACCATCTACAGCCACATGAATGCTCTTGGAAAGAGGTCCTCTCATCTCAGTCAAACTCGCTGCAGATCTCATCCCAAACTTTAGCTGCAACCTTCTGTGACACTCTGAGCCAGAATCATCCTGATTCCTGACTCTCATAAACTAAGTGATAAAATAATTGTTTCTTATTTTGAGTAGCCACGTTCTGCGGTGATTTCTTGTATAACAATGAATGTCTGACGTAACCACCTAAGGGTTTATCAATCACTTAAATCTTCTACTTCTTTTTTTTTATTTATTTTATTTATTTTTTATTTATTTATTTTTTTACTTTTTAAATATATATATATATATTTTTATTTAGGCTTACATGTTAACAGTGTAAATGATTAGTTGTACATAGATAGAGGATAACATATCAATTCTCTAGTTGTAAGCTGTATAGAATCACAACATATATGCAGTCATACATAAAGTTAGGAAATCTTCTACTTCTTTTAAAGTGCTGAAAGACATGATAATAAAGCATAATATCTGACCTTTATAAATCAGGACTCAGTACTGAAAGTAGAAACCACTATAGGAACTATTAACTGGAAGGGAATTTATTAGTGGGAAGTAAATGCTTAGAAATACAATGGAAAGCATCAAATGCACAAGTAAGACCCTTTTGGGATAATTGGGTTTGAGACTCTCACTGGTACTGGGACTTCAAAACCATACCCCTACAGCTGAGTTGGTGAGATGGTGTGAAATAACCAGCAATAGAGTCACACTCTGTTCCTGATGCACATGGTTCTAAATACTCAGTAATGCAGAGAATGGATACAAGAATGTTGCTGCAGGAAAATAGCATATGACTACAACATTGCTCATCAGCATAACCAAAGAGGTGTAAATTAATAGCTTCTCCTTCATACCCTCTGCTTCTGCTGCAAGTGTATCTAGTGGAAATTGATTCTCTTCTGGAATCTTTTTTTTTTTTTTTTGGTACTAGAGATTGAGCCCGGGGGCACTCGACCACTGAGCCACATCCCCAGCCCTATTTTGTGTTTTATGTAGAGACAGGGTCTCACTGAGTTGCTTAGTGCCTCGCCCTTGCTGAGGCTGGCTTTGACCTCGCAATTCTCCTGTCTCAGCCTCCCTAAGTACTGGGATTACAGGCTTGTGCCACCGTGCCCGGCTTCTTCTGGAATCTTAATGGTAAAGAAGTCTTGAAATAATTTTAGTTAGAGGTAGAATAGAGATTGAGAGTCAGTTTTCATTCTTCACCATGGTCTGTACTAACAAGAAGTTTACAGCTTTAATGGAATGACAAGATTCTCATAATGTGACAAGATTAGAGATGGGAATGTGCTATATTGAGTGTTACAGTTTAAGTTCAATAGAAGATCAGAAGAAAAGAGATTAGAGTGAGACAGAGAATTCAGATTAAGTTTCATGGAAGAAAGTAGTTTTGGATTAAGGCTTGAAAGGACAGTAGAAGCACTGGGGATTGAACTCAGGGGCACTCGACCACTGAGCCACATCCCCAGCCCTATTTTGTGTTTTGTGTACAGACAGGGTCTCACTGAGATGCTTAGCACCTCGAAATTGCTGAAGCTAGCTTTGAACTTGTGATCCTTTGCTTCAGCCTCCCAAAGTGCTGGGATTACAGGTGTGCACCATGCCACCGAGCCTGGCTTAAACAAACGTTTTTTTTTTTTTAAAATCACATTTTATAAAGGTGGATGGTGAGCATAAATGCAGGGATTAGTGCAGATGATGGAAAGTAAGTAACCTGGTGCTTCCAAAAATAAATAATGAAGAGGAGTGATCATAATGGACTTTGAAATATATAGGGCTTGAAAAATCAAGGTGATATATACATGCATTACAGGTGGTTCTTCATGTATTGAATGTCTATAACATACATTTACATATTATGTAAAATCATGTGCTATTGCCATTACGCAGATTCATTTCTTTGCCCCATACTGAGGATCCTAGACTCAGCAAAAGAATATGCATGCCCACAGATGTCTCAATACCCCTCTTCTCAAAATGTGGTAATATTTTTGCAGTCACTACAAAAGCTATTAGACTTGTATTTTTTCTGATTTGTACTTTGGTTCTTTTATTCCAAAAGAGGTTTTCCTTGTGCTTCCTAACTCTGGTCACTTGCTTCCCTATCAAGGGACTGGAAGGATTTTCATATCTTCCTGGTTACTGCCTGGTGTCCTGCTTCTAAATGGGAAATTTTGAGCACTGCTATATGAACCCATCCTGTTTGGAATATTGCACATATCTGGTAATTTGACTCCTCATTCACATCATTACTGATAGGAATAATAGTTAAAACTTATTGAGTATGTATTTTATTCCAGGAAAGGTAATAAATACTTCCCAATATTTCCAAATCCACATATAATGGTATGTTTTCGTTTCCATTTCATACAGGAAAGAATTAATGATATATGTTGGGTGTGGTGGTGCACACCTATAATCTCAGCAGCTTGAGAGGCTGAGGCATGAGGATATCAAGATCAATGCCAGCTTCAGCAAAAGCGAGGCACTAAAAAACTCTGTGAGACCTTGTCTCTAAATAAAAATACAAAATAAGGCTGGCTGTTGATGTGGCTCAGTGGTCAAGTGTCCCTGAGTTCAATTCCCAGCACCACCCTCCACCAAAAAAAGAATTAACCCCAGAGATGACAATCTTTCCATTATGTATGTGTGTGTGTGTGTATGTGTGTGTGTGTGTGTAAACTATCACCTTTATATAATACTATCTCGGATATCAAGCCTGGTTCATTAGCTCATTTAATCCTTAGGATAAGCCAATGATCAGAGAAAGGTGGGGAATTACTCTCCCTTATTTTATACACCTCAAAAGCAACTAAATTCTGAGGCACTTGCCCAGGCAAATTAAATGTTTCATAACATTATTATAGTGTAATCCAGTCTTATATAAGAAAATTTTTTATTTTGTACACATTAGATATATATGTAGAGGTCCATTTAAGGATTTGAAACATAAAGAATTAAATTTAGAGAACTCCTAATATCACAAAGAATATATATTTTGCCACAGTAGAAACTGGCAAACTATAGTTATAATAAACTTTTTTCTTATATAATTGGCAATGTCTTGACTGCAATTATGCATGATCTCTATGCATTTATGAATGTCATCTCTTTTATTTTGGGCAGAAGAAAATCTTAGATATTATTTATCTTTCTGGGTCTTTAATCAAAATATCTAGCATCCGCTGCTAATTAGTGCATTATTTTCATAGTGGAAGAGTCAAGGAACCTGTTGACTTTATTTTTTTCTTTTTTTGTTGGGTCTTTATTGTTGCTATCCCAGAAAAGTGTTCTTTGGCCAACTTACACATGTTTGTTTGTATCATGTTGGAAGATGAGTTTTCTATTATTCTATCCATGTAGAGAGCTGTTTAGAAAGTGCTAATGCATAAGATAATCTCAGAATATAAAGTTTAACCTCAAGTTTTAAAAAACTGAAATTTTAGTTATTTGCCAAGATTTGGAAAAGAATTATAACTTTAGAATGACCTCCAGTTCTTAAATTCTATCTTTGAGCAATTAGACCCCCCAACCAAGCTAACTTTTTACAATCAAGACACAAAAAGTTATGCTTATGTAGCATCAAAAATTCCTTGGTTATAAATAAAAGTTACACAAAAGTCAATATTTTCATTAGTTCATGTCATGAACATTGTACAGAAAAGAACTATATAACCCATCTCAGTCCCATCCATCTTCACTGAGGAGCCATTTAAAGTAATGGTGGTGGATACCTTGTTTTTTCAATTACTTCAACTCCTAAATAAGTTTTAAAGTTGCACAGGAAAAGTTCTCAAGGAACAGTAAAGACTGCTTGATTGTAGCTGGAGCCATATGAAAACTCTGTAAGTTAGAGACTAATGACTCTATGTCAGGAATGATGCATTCAATTCTAAAATCAGGGATATTGATTGAAATCTAAGACATAGATGTGAGTCTTAAGCTTGTGGAAAGAGAGTTAATACATTTTTCCATATAGTTAATTAATCACAGTCATTAAAGGACAAAGAATTAAGGATGATGTCTCATTTGTCTGGGCATTATTGAACACTTCATAATTGCATGAAATCTATATGAAAATTCAAATATTTTGCTTTCAGATCACAGAGAAGGAACTGAAATTTGCAAATTAAGACTAAAACTTAAAAATTATTGGAAAAATCATATTGGTTGAAAATAGTAGATGACTATTTCAGTAAGAACCACAGAATTTACCTTCTAGACTAATAGATTAATAGATATCCAAGGTGCTATTATTATTTAAAACAAAACAGTAAATTTTCAAATTGCCAACTCTAAAACTAAATGTGCTATAGAAAATCAGATTATCTTAACTTATGGTGAATTAATTGAGATAAATTTGCTGTTGCATAGGGCATGACATTTCACATTATTATTTGCTTAGGCATGTTGGTAAGTCCACAAAGATATCTATATTTTTCTTATAGTTAAAGAAATACATATATCTGTAGACTTTAGTATGTGACAATAAGAATCAAAAGTGATTGTTACTGAACTAAAATTTCTATAAAGTATGTACAGTAGTCTCTTATCTGCAGGGGTTATGTCCCAAGATTCCCTACTAGATGCCTGAAACTGCACATAGTCACTAACCCTACATACAGTATTTTCTCCACACATGCATACATATAATAAAGCTTAATTTATAAATTAAACACAGTAAGAGATTAGGAAGCTAACTAATAATAAAATGGAATAGTTATAATGGTGTACTGTAATAAAATTTATATAAATTTGGTCTCTTTCTTCCTCTCTCAAAATATCTTAGTATACTGGACTCATCCTTTCCCTTCTTGTGATACCATGAGATGACCCAGTGCCTACGTGATAAGATGAAGAGAGGTGAATGACATAGCATGTGGCATAGCTTTAGGCTACTATGGATCTTCTGACAACACATCAGGAGGATATCATTGACCAGGGGCAATGAAACCCCAGAAAATGAAACTGTCTATGAGAGGGGACTATTGTAGATTATTTTCTGACTAACTGAATTGAGACCTTTGCACATTTCACATTATCTCATTTAATCCTACTAATTGCACATATACTCATATATGGTAGGCATCACCTTCCCTGCTTTATAACTGAAAAACTGAGCTTATGATTACATAGACAAAATTTGGCAGGGCTGATAGTCAAACTCAATTTTGCATAAATTTCAGTTTTTGGCAAACTGCATATCTGATTTAAAAGCTTCACACTTCCCTGAATTCAATCCCTGTATCCTGCCTTCCTACTATTGTCTAGTGATCTGACTTTTCTCATGGAACTTGCTTTTGGGCACGATGTTGACTCTGGGCTACAGCCAATCCCAAAATCTACCACAGTGCACATCTGATGTTACTTGAATATAGGTGACATACCAACGCCTCCTATGAGCACACTCGCATATGCGCATGCATGCACACACACTCACACTACATGAGTCCCTCAAGACCCATAGAATTTCAGCAAGCATGGTATATGCAAGGCTTGGGTTTTGTTTATACCATGGGACTTGACTGATTTTGCTTCTGTCATTGCCATCAGGAGACCAGGTAGTTGGATTCAAGGATAAAGTGAAAGATATGCAGAGCAGAGCTTTCCAGATAAGTTGTCCAAAGCAAGCCAATAAAGCACAAAACTCCCTCATGCTAGAAAACTGCAGATGAGCAAGTTCAGTCCAGTTCAGTCAAGTTCCACTAAGGTGCACTTGGACCAACAATGTCTGATATCTTTACAGAGGAGTGAGCTGAAAAGATAAAAAATTGTTGTTCTGAGTGGTGGAGTTATTTGATATGCTGCAACTGATAAACATCATCATTATCAACAACAACAACAAAACACATAAGCTCTTTCCCCTGCAGTTTTCAGATGATGACATGAAACAGAATGCCCTGTAGGAGAAACTTGTATAACAGTTGAACTGTCTTTGTGGTGTTTGAATAAGGAGAGTTCAATAATAATGTTGAGAGGCAGGAAGGACAGGTTAAGGTGGCTTATTAATTTTTCCATCTGAAAATAGTACTTAATGAGCTCTATTAGTCTAGGGCAGGAGATAAAAACCAAAAGGGAAGGAAAAGGTAGTATCTCATGGTGTAATATAGTGACTCACCAGTGTACCTTTGTGTATAGCAATCTCAAGAGGACATATTCCTGACTCTCTCTTGTATCCTCTTTGAAAAGACTGCGAGAAGAGGTATAACTATAAACAAGACTCACAACCATGGACGATTTTAAATGTTCCATCAGAGATTAGCAAATAACAGCTCCTGGGCCAAATCCAACCTATTGCCTATTTTTATAAAGTCTTACTGAACACACTATATCTATTCATTATATATTGCCTATTGCTGCTTTTGCCCCACAATTACAGAGTTGAGCAGTTCGGAAAGATGAAATGTGCCACAAAACTTCCCATATCTAGTCCATCTTGGGAGTAGTTTGCTGACCCTTGCTCTAAAGTGCTCCTGGGAACCATAGCTGGAAAATGTAAGATCTGAGTAGGAAAGTGCTACTAACTCTGTCAATCAAGAGAAGGCAGTTTGTAGGTGGAATTATGATTTTGGTTGTGTTTGTCATGACTATAGTTAACCATGAGAAGAAACATGATTTATGGGAATTCTTACTAGGGTACACAGTGAGACTTGAGGCCAATGCCTGTGTCATTAGCTTCTTGCAGAAACATTATTTAGTAACGTACCTACTAAACATTATTTAATGGTTTACCCACTTTAATATAACCTTATTTTGATACAGTATATTTTGTAATATTAGTGCCATCTGAAAATTTTAACTTAATCTCTAGGTGGAAATTTGAGCCAAGAAAAATGAAAGGTAGCCAAACCCAGATTTATTTTCTATAAAACATCTAGTGTGTGTGTTGTGTGTGTGTGTGTGTTTAAGGGTATTTTTCAGGCATTGTTCCAATAATATATATGTTTTGATAAATTGTATATATTACTATAAAATATATACCATCTGACTCTATTTTGGGGCACTCTGAGTTGTTTACTTGCTGTGTGCATTTCCCAGCCCTCAAAAAACCAAATAATTACTGTGCTCCTTTCCACTTCAAAGTCCCACTAGTTCTAACTGTTCAAATTACAGTGGTGGCTGGTTTCCCCCTTTGCATTTGCTTGTCCTTTGTCTGTCTTCACACTCCTTCTCACTGTGTAATCACTTATTCTTTCTCATTTATCACAGTCTTTCCTGGTCCCAACTACACTATCTCCCCATTTTTGTCATGGTGCACTGGTACATTACAAATACAATTAAACCTCTTATGAGACTACAGAGCTTTTGGCCAACACAGCCTAGCTTCAAGGTTGAAAGATTTCTGATATTACCTCTGATATCTGTTCCTTTCCATTTATCGGCAGTGTCCTGACTAATGCAGTAGTGTTGCATTAATTAAAGGAAGCATCTAGTAATACTGCTGTTTTTGCCAGGCTGACACAGAATCGGGAGGCTGATGCCTGCTCATGTTTTAAGAACCATTTATCACCCATGTCATCCCAAAGCAGCCAGCTGTCTGAGCCAAGTCTCATTTGCATTTCATCAACCACAGGCTCTTTTTCCATCTCACTCTCAAGTCTTTGTATAGCAGCTCTAATTTTTTTAAAGCACATTTTTCAAAGAAGGAGCTTAGCTAAAATTAGTATGCTACGTAAAAAGATGATTTGAATACCAGACACAAGTCTCCATACTGATTGTGGCCAAAATAAGTCACAGTAACCGTGCCTTGGATTTGTTTTCCACTTGGTGGTAGAAAGATGGGGAACTGTAAAGACTACACCAGTCCCCAACATGGCTGCATGGATTTCATCTATACCATATTCAATAGTACATAAAACGTTTCAATTTCATTTTCTGATTATGAAAGCAATTTACTCTATTGAAAAATGAAATGTATTTGACTCCATTCCATTTTTCATTTTGCACTTGGCCACTGTTCTCCCTGCTTTCTCTAATCCTACATTATATAACCTTCTCTATCCACACAAACTTTTCTAGACATGTCTTGACAATGGCTCAGATTTCCCTCACCAGAGGAAGATCAACTTATGAAACTGTGCAATTTGAAGCTCTATTGAAATAAGTTTGGCATTTGTGTTCATAATTTCAGAGTCTGTGTAATTAATACACACATTTTTTGTTCCTCTGTAGGTCTTTGATATATCCCCCTTTCTAGTTATCTTAATTTTAATAGCTCTTGAGAAAATTCCATTTTTCCTTGCCAACGCAGCAGTAATAATTCCCCATTTCCTTGAACCATCTTCCTAATAAATGCCATTTTATAAATCTTAGGAAAGAAAGTTTATGTATGGGAGGTTGGATTTGTAGAGGGAGTATGAAAGAGAAATTTTGTTAACACTGCTCCATAGACTCTCTGCACCCCCAATGTTTTGCCTAAACCAAATCTCTGGAGATCATTTTTAGGGGCAATCATACTCTTCTGTGGTTTTGCTTATTAACCCAGATGGTCAGCAACAGTGGACACCTGTCTCCCACTGAGACCATTTGATAAAGGTCATTTAACAGGCTTTTCTGATAATACCCTTTAGTCATTGTGGGCTTGATTTCAGATTCCATTCAGTGACCTAGAAACTTGAAAGCTCTGTATCCATAACTAATCCCTCAGGATTTCTACTCCTTAATAGGTAATTATTTCAACAAGTTTTTTTCAACAATTTTCTTTAGTGGTCTTTTAAAATTCCTATTAAAAAGAATAGGGAAACAAGAATTTGGTATGTATTAATCTATACTTAATCTATATTTTACAAGGAATATCATTTAAATTTGAATCACCCATATATCATTTAGAGCAAAAAATGAATACTTTCCAACAAATTATATAAAGTATGTTTTAAAATATTAGAGTATTTATGATTTATTGCTACGTTGTTGATAATCTTCCTAACATATTCTCAAAACACCTTTCATATTTTAAAGTGGCAAAATATGTTTCAGTAGGGAAAGTTTATGTTCTGAAATCTCTTTTTAATTCACTCAGTCAACTATAAATTATAACACAAATAATATGCATTTATTTTCCATTGATGTGAAACTTCCAAATTCACAGCCATTCTTAAAAACCATTTTCTATAGTTTGTTGATATGCATTCCCAAAGATTCATGACAGAGACATTTATTCTTCTATGTTTATTTCTACCTTCTTCTAATGTCTTTATTTTCTTCCATATTTATAAACCTAGACCCATGGTTGAAGCTGAAACTTTTTCTATCAGCCTTTGCATGTAACTTTTTATTTGACTCTTGCTACCATGTTTAAAGTAATTAATATGTTTACATTTATGCAGATGATTCCTTAGGTAACATGTTTGTAAACATTTTCTTTTTGACTAATTTGCTTTCATATTTTTTTAACAATACTTACAATATCATGGACTTTGAAAAGATGCCATAAGGGCTTCTGACATTAAGAAAACAATTTTAATTTAAACACTGATTGGCTATATATTTGGATCTAGTCATTAATATAGAGTTTCTATTTAAAATAACTTTAAATTTCTAGAAAAGTTGTGAACATAGGACAGGGTGTTTTTGTATACCTCAATTCAGTTTCCCATGTTGGTTACATCTTACATTGGAATGGCATCTTTATCAGAATAAACCAATATCAACATATTAATCAACTTTCACACACTGATTTATGATTTATTGCTATGTTGTTGATAATCTTCCTAACATATTCTTAGCACAAACATGTCTTTCTTTGTGCTAAATATTATGGAGCCATTTTTAACCATAATGTACACCTACACGCACACCATTTCTAAAAATGAGGGGAGTGATTGATTTTAGGCAACCTTGATTTCTTAGCTGCAACTTTAACATTTACAGTTTTAAACCTTGAAATTTTCCAGAAATGTATTAGTTATGTAATCTTAGTCAAGTTATTTTGCCTTCTAATGCCTCAATTCCCTATTTAAAAGTGGATAACAATAGGTTTTTCCCACAGACTGGGGAGGAGCACTAAATTAAATTTTGCATATAAAGTGCTTAGTTCAGAAACTGGAACACAAAAGACCTTAATTAATGTGGACTAGTTTTCACTATTATTACTAAATTTGAAATCTTGGAACAAGCATCTCAAGAGAGTTCAAAATTATTCATACAATGTTGATGTTTCTTCAGACTGACCAAAATATATGAAGAACAAGGACTGGATGTTTGGCTCAGTGGCAGAGCTTTACCTTGCTTGTGTGAAGTCCTGTGCTTGATCCTCAGAACTATGAAAAATAAAAATAATAGGAAAAACAACAAAGTCAGATCCAATACTCACCATATCTCCAGGTATGGCTTGTCCTAGGACACATTTGATCCAGTAAGTGGCTCATCAGTTATCTAGCTATTAAAAACTGAATTAGAGTGGGGAAACCTGATCCAGATGATTTGCATGTGCCTGCATTTTTCATTTTTAGTAAAATAGTAACAATATTTTGATCTTCAAATTTTGTTTGTTGTTTCCCAAGCAGTTGGGAATTATTGGAGAGTAAACATTTAAAATTTTGATGAAATGTGAAAGAAATTCTTTTTCCTACAGATTCTGACTACTTTGTGCATAGAGCAAAATACGTTTCAGGCATTTCCAAAAACCAACTTGAGGGAACAAATCTTTAAACGTGTTATTATCCTCAGATTTGCACCATAAAGTTTCTGTCAAAGAAATGATTTTTTTCCCATTAATTCTCTTTCAGGAAATAGAAAAAGGAAATAGAAACAAACTAAAACAAGAGTTTGAAGGGTAAAGTTCTTATAGTAGAACCAGATTGAAAGAAGCAAATGTGGATCAGTTTCAACCATCAAAAATTAAAGAACAGCTACAGTTCCAACAATGAACCAAAGCAGTAGGTGCATGTTAAGGGGGAGAGGATTAGGCAGAGATTTGATAGGTATTCAAAAGTTGTTCAACATCAAGATTTTATAAACTGTGCATTGGAAATTAAGATGTACAAATCAAGAAACCCAAGATGCGGTCTACGATAGGATAAATGCTGCTGTGAGCACATACGTATCTATTCAACATAGTTCTGTGCTTTGTCAATCATACACATGTGATAGAAGTAATTAAAATCTGCATGTAGCACTACGCTAAAGATGATGTTCCTGAAAAGAGCAAAAGTAAGGCCATCATTATTAAGCACAATTGAAAATAATCAAACATTGGATGGAATTTTGTATTTAGATTTTAGAACATTTATGACTATCAAATATATTATTGAAATGTGTACAATTAAAAAAATCATATGCCATTACAACTCTGAATTTCTTGAGGCTGTAATTGTTTTTAAACATCTGAAACTTTTTAAAAAAATATCATAGAGTAGACTTTGTTAGTAGGGAGGGTGGCTTGATAAAGTCACAGTGTAAGATTCACCCTATTCTTAACATCTGTATCCCTTTTCTATCATTTTTCAGAATATTGTATTTCACAAACCCGTGCAAATCCCTTCCATCAGTATGTCCCCTGGGTACCACATATTCAATCAATGACTACAGAACTCATGTATAGAATGTTAAATTACTACTGTCACTGAACAGCAAAATAGTGAATTAGTATCAGAGTTTCAGGGGCAATGAACACCACAGATGGACCTAATTATTATTTGTAAAGCATTATAATCAGAATTTGATCAAATTTATAAATTGATGGATTTTTAAATGGATATGAACAGCCTAGAGTATTAGTTTGTATATCTTTGGGAAGACAAAACAATAAAATGATGTAATAGTAACAATCACATATTGAACTTCACACTTTTCACAATTTTAAAAATATCTGTCCCTTCATTTTTCCATGATTGTATGAGATTGCTAAATAGTCAGAACTTCAGATGTAATATATAGAGGAGGTCCCTTTATACCCCTTCCTTCATTCTTGTATATGTAAATATCATTTGCTCCCTCTCCCTATCATTTAAAACATTCTGATCTGGACTTGTAAATCATATAGTTATGTGTGGTTGTACCTGGAAAATAATTTCCTACATCAAGATGGTACACACACAACCATTAATACTACCTCAGTACAGATAGGACTGAAGGAGATAGAAGATGAAAATATTATTCTTCTTTTCTTTTCTTTTTTTTGGTACTGGAGATTGAACTCAGGGGCACTCAACCACTGAGCCACATCCCCAGCCCTATTTTGTGTTTTATGTAGAGACAGATCTCACTGAGTTGCTTAGCACCTCACCGTTGCTGAGGCTGGCTTTGAACTTGCGATTCTCCTGCCTCAGTCTCCGTAAGTGCTGGGATTACAGGCTTGTGCCATCATGCCCGGCTAATATTATTTTTCTTTATGCCATTTTACATTAATTTTGCTATACAAGTCTTATGCATTATTTGTAATTAAATACCAAAAAGTTCTTAAAATCCCATGCATTTAATGTACTGTGCAGGAAGTATAAGATCACAAATGCAAAAATAAATTTATTTCTCAGACTTTTGATCCTAATAAGAGTAAAATCTTTCAGAAGTTTCATAGAGATATTTAAACAAAAAAATAGAGAAAAAGGAAAAATAATGAATGTATTTTTATTGTAATCATGGTTGATAGACTGAAGGCATCTAATTTTTAGCTCTTGAATTAAATCTAATCTTTTCTTGGGTAGAAAGGCATGCTGAGGGTAGATAAGGAGCAGAGTGTGTTTTGAAAGACATACAATTTAGAAGAGCTTAATTTAAAAGCTTCTTGAGTGTCAAATAGCTATTAAATACAATTTTCGTAACTTTAAGTGAATCTGAACTAGCATATGGACTAAGTTTCTTTCAGGTTGCCCATGAATTTAAAATGTAGGGGAAAAAGATCACTTTGCAAATATGGTTTTGGTTTTGAAAAACTCCCAAACATTTAAAAAAAGTAGTTTTCAAATCAACCATATCCATATGCATGTAGGTTTTCTCATCCTCACTACTGAAGGATGGAAAAAACTAGAATTGGGGCAAAATGAATGGAGATGTGATACATATGCTGTAAAACGAAAAATCAGTTGCTACTCCAGGGAATTGGTTAAAAAAATAAATTTGGTCCTTATGGCAACTTAACCAAAAGAATTTAACACTTTTATTCTTAGCGATTTAGGATTATAGATGATATTAATCTGTCACAAAATTATCCTATGACCATTTCCAGAAGTGGAAAAATGCAGAAACAGAAAATGTATATAATATTACAACTTCTTGGTTCCAAGATCTGTTACTATCTGTGGAAAGCAGTGTTCCACAAGAATGAACATTGAGATGAATTATGACATGAAATCTCATTTCAATGCTTTATGCATAGATAAATTGATAATCACTGAACATTTTTGGCATCTGGCTTCCAGATACAATGAAGATTCCCTCATAGCACCTAAAAATTAAATATGTATGTGTACACTTTTTAAAAAGACATTAAACTCTATCAAACTGTTTTGAAAAGTTATTTTTAAAATAAGAAGTATATTTTTAATTTAAAATTTTAAAATGTGAAGCTATATTTGGGCTATTAGTTACTAAATATTTTTCTAAATAATGGATGGAATACATTTTGCTTTTATTTACATTTTAGATCAATCTGAATATGTAGATGCAAGACAAATTAAAAATTGCTACAAAATACATGTGGGTATCAATAGTTTCTGAACATTGAATGCATCCAATGAACTTCCACACGTTTGATGGCTCACTAAAAATTAATTACAATAAATTTTGAGAAAGACTCAAAAATGAGCACATTATTTTCCTATATGCCAATCTTTGTTGGTTTCTTTTATTTTCACTATCTAGACTAATAGTCAAGTTCAAATGAATGCTTTTGGTTATTTTACATGTTCTTTTCAGTTGTTGCTGTTGTTATTATTGTAATGATATAGAATTTTTAGAGTTGAGTGAATATGGGTCCTGTATTAAATTTGTATGTGTATTTGGGAAATATAAAGAATATTGGATTTTGCTTGCCAAAGAAATTATCAAGTAAATTTGATGAAGAAATGAATACGTTAGCCCAATAATGAGAATTCCATAAGACAGTATTTTATTCTACAGTATCACTTAGGTGATGCTTTGATATCCTCATCTTTTGGTTTTTCCTGGAATCTTTTAGTCCTTTCCTCTTGGGAAAGTGTAAAGAGAAGTTTCTTTATATCTTTGTTTAATTTTTAATTTCTGCAAGACAACCCACAAAAAAATTTCCTCAAGTCTATTAAATAAACAAAATAAACACACAAAAAGAAAATAATAGTTACGTTTCTGGGAGAGTGAGAAATCAAATGTACTATAGCTTTAAGTATATACATAACTCCCATAGTCATGCTTTTGGATAAATTCACCTTAGGTGAATTCACTTTCAAGTGAAGTATTATATATATATATTCATATTTTTTTTAATTTTTTAAACAGCACATGGACTGCTTTTGCAAGAGAGGCATGGAGTACAGTGACATGAATATCGTATATTTTACTTGGGTAGACGGAAGGCAAGCTGAGCCAAGTGGAAGTGTAACTTTCCTAAAATTACCTTGGCTTTTGCCACATTTATTTATGGTTTTTAATTTATTTATTCCACAAAGACATTTCCAGCACCTATTTTGCACCAGATACTCTTCTAGAAAATTGAACATATGAATTACCAAAACAAATAACATCTCTGCCCTTATGGAGATGTAAGCGTATCCTCAAACCTAACATTCCAATGTTCTTTGCACTGGAT
Source organism: Geosciurus inauris (assembly GCA_004024805.1). Taxonomy (NCBI): domain Eukaryota; kingdom Metazoa; phylum Chordata; class Mammalia; order Rodentia; family Sciuridae; genus Geosciurus; species Geosciurus inauris. Next base: position 15,854 of record PVHX01026444.1, read on the forward strand.
CAGGCTCTTATTACCTTTTCTGGACTTTTCAGGTCTCAAAAATGGTAAATGAACTTTAATTGTTGCTTTCTCCCTCTGAAGCTAAATGCCAGCATGGCCTTCATTACTTTAAAGTATGATTTTCCATTTAAGAAAACTTCAGTATTTATTTACATCTAAAATTTTAATAAATCCTAAGACTATATTTCAACCCTCCATTTTAATATACTCATGAGTAAATTTGCTTTTTGTCAACTCTTGTACAACATCCCACTCTCTTTCACCCTATTTCCAGCCTCACTGCACTATTACGTAAGCACCAAAAACACAGTGTTTGTATTTGTCAGTGTCTTTTCTACATACTGTGAGCTTGGCACATAATCTTGGCATGTAGAAAGTTGCTCTGTTATCTTACTCTTGCAACATACTAGCCAAAAACTTAGTGGCTTAAAACAAAAACAATAGTTTGCTCATGATTCAGTATTCATGGATAGATAGGAATTGGTAGACGTGTTTAATTGCTACTTCATTTGGCAGCAGTTAGTCATTTAACTGGGGCTGGGAAATACATGCCCAAGATGGTTTTACTTGCATGACTGCTACGTAGTACTGGAGTTCAACTGGAGTCGTTCATTAATTTCTCTTCACAAGGGCCCCTCCACGTTCTTGCTTGGACTTCTTATAGCATGGGAGCTGGGTTTCAAGAGCAAGTGTTCCAAAAGACAAAGTAGAATCTGCCCATCTCTTAAGGCCTAGAAACTAGCACAACAAAACTTCTGCCCTTATCTATGAGTAAAAGCAATAGTCTATTAGTCAAAGCAGAGTCCTCCTAGATTCAAGGGAAAAATTACCAAAGATTTGTATCCACTTTAATCTGTCAGAAAGGGTGCTTAAAAGTTATTCAGTGAATGACTATTCAATAACTTCAAATAGTATTTTTGATTTTCCATATTCCTGTGTCTCTGCTCTTCTATTCTTTAAGAAGACAACTTTATCTCTCAGTCCTTCAAAGAATGCCTTTCTACCAACTCTGCATGCACCAGTCCTATGTATCATCACCATGAAACTGGTTGTGATACCTGATATTGTTCTTTGTATTAATTGCTTTATTACCACTAATTGTAATCTGTGATACACTATTGAGTATTTTTATACCTGTTCCTCATGGTAGATTTTGGACTTTTTGAGAACAAAAACAATATTTCATTCTGTAGATATGCTTAAACTAGTAGAAACATGAGGCTTCCCCAAACAATATGGAGGAAAAGAGAGTCTGTACACTGTTCTGTTCAGGTGCAGAAATAGTGTGAAATAAGACTTTTTTCTATTCAATAGAGGCAAATTCTGAAGACATATTTTCATACTTACAAAGTGACTCACTGGAGAATTTATGAAATGTGAGGTAAGGATAAACTTTTAAAAATATGTATTATGTAATAGAACCAAATAATCATGTTTTCTAATTCTTGTGAAATAAAACAAAGTTTGCCAAATATCTCATGCTTTCCTCTTTTCCATTGCTATAATATTTTAAAAATTCTCTCTGTGGAACAGACTATGTTACCCATACTATCACATGCTTTTCTAGAACTGTCGATCAAATCTCACTTTTTCTCTGATGAAAGAAGAGTCATCACATTTGGCAAATGGCCAAGGCACTTTTTCAAACTGTAACATGGCAAATTCCAAGAGTTATCTTGCATAATGGACCAGTCATTCCCTCACTGCCATTATGGAAGTTAGTAGAATGGGAGATCTAAATCTTACAACAGAGAGAGGCTAGGGATATGTGGAGAGGATTAGGCTAAATATTGCTGGGTATAGGGATGGGAGAGAGAAACAATTATTTTTTCTATCTCATACATAAATTATTTTCATTGTATATTGAGGTGGAATTGCTATGGAAATGAAATATCTTAGTTGTAAGTGAAATGAATCATGAAAAAGTATTTAAAAGCTCACAACCATCCCTTTCAATTCTATCTGTGTATTTATCTATTTTGTCATCTATGTCTATGTTTACCTCAACAATAGAGAATAATGAGTAGCAATTTTATTCATTTCTTAAAATCTGCTGACTTAGTGGGACATTGCAGCAACCAATCTAGGAAATGAGAGCCCATGCACAAGCCAGTGAGCTTTAAAGAAACTTTAAAGACTTCACTCTGCAATTCTGTACTTTACTATGTGAGGTTTCTTTGTTTTTTACTAAAAGGAAAAAATATAATTGTGTCATTTCCATTTTTAAATTTTCAGCCTCTATTATAGAAGAAAGTATGTGCTTCCTCAAATGCATTAATCCAATGTTTGAAAATTTGTCTCTGATCTCCCTCTGGATGTTTTGGATGCAGTACAAACAATGTTTAAAAACACATGGGCTCAAGCATGGCAAATGAAACCATGGGGTAATTGGTTAATTGAAAGTGAAATTGGCCACTCACCTTTATACTGAAAGAGTGAGTAATTGCTTTTATGAGTGCTCTAAGAGAACAAATTGTTTCCCAATTATGGAGTAATATACATTTGCTGGACTTTCACAGGCTCACATGAGGAAAAAAAAAATAGTAGGATGGATTTAAAACCTTTCTCTTTTCTCTAATCTTGACATACGTACATTCCCTCAATCTGTCCACTGACAAGACCTAAAAACAATGATTACTCAAAAGAAATTATGGAATAACATCTTAGTAGGCAAAAGGAATATTCAAGATGAGCTTAGCATACACTCTTATGCTAGAAAGCAGTGGCATATTGATAGAGTGATGGGAATAACAAAATCATGTGAAAGCCAAATTAAAGGTCTCCCACTGGACAAATAGGATCTACTGAGTATCACAATGGATAATAACATTGACAGATATAGCCTAATGAATACAATAGGAAACCACAAATTCACATTGGTAGATTTTAAAAATGAACTAATTAAAATTTCCTTGAAAAATGTGAATTGGAATAATTCCATTGTCTCATAGTAACAGTCCTTTCCCCAAATTCTTACCAATCAAAATGGGAGAATATATAAATTTGCTTTGGAGAAGCTAAAAGATTTCACCTTAAACAAGTAACCAAAGTATATTATCAGTGAGAAGAGGAAAAATAAAAATCATTACATTTAATGAAATGCAATGAGAAGTAAATGCTGTTATTTTCATGATATTCTAAGGATGCATAATCTAATCCTAATAGTAATAAAACACTAGAAAATCCCCCAAAGAGGGACTAAATAATTGGCTTAAAAACTTCAAAGGTATCAAGCTCAAGAAACCAATGAAGAATGGAGTTTTTCCAGACAAACAAATACAATACCTGCCTCTGAAGTGGATCTTTTTACTATAAAGATGTTTTTAGGACTATGGATCAGGATATAATATTCTTAATATTGTGTTTTCAATTTTACTACAATTTTGAGATTGCTTCTTTCGACCATTGATACTTGTAATATATTCCCTACTTCTTGGCATTTGAAATAAGTGGATCTTAAAGCATTGTCTGGCCATTCAAAAGCATCAGCTATTTAATATAGTAAAACAATTCATTTTTCTTTTATTTTGTTAGAAAATATTTCACTTAGAAGATGTAGAGACATATTGGTCTAAATTCTCTTTGGAAATGACTTCAAAATTTTAAAATTATTAGTTTTAATTTAAGTAAAATTCATTATCTTATTAAAATTTTATAATATGTGAATAAAAGCCCCAAATCCATTTTTTAGCTTATTCAAGAAATATTGGTTGCGTGCCTGTTTGGATTCAGATAATGGGCATATAACAGTAAGCAAAACTGATCCTAATCTCTGACATCATGAAGCTCATATTGGGAGAGATAACAGACAAATAGATTACAAGTAGATAGGTTTAAAATACACATACAGAGGGGAAAACTAAAACAAGGAAGGAAAAAAGAGACGTGTGTCATCTATCCAACTTCAAACAGAGGGTGAATATAGACATTGCTGGAAAGGGACATTCTAGCTAAGTTCTAGAGATGGTAGAGAACTGAACCACAGGTATTCTTAGAGTCCAAGTACAAGTGATGTTCTATTTTTGTTTTAATATGGTATGGTTCAGTATTATAGAGATTGCTAATTAAATTTTACAATATATATGACCAGTAAACAAATGTGTGTTTACGGGGTTAAAAGCCTTTTTGAAAATTCACTTGGACAAAGTACTTGGGTATAACAGGTGTGAAGAACCTTGCATTCGACACAAATATATGAGGAAGTCAAGGGAGACATGGGCAGAAGTTTGGTAACATAAAAAAGGGAAAGTCTGAGAGGAATAAAAGGAAGAAAAAAGGGTGAGAGAGAGTAAGAAAGACTGCAAGACTGAGAGAAAAGGACAGGGAAGAGAAGCATGAATAGGTAATAGTTCAAAGTGAGGAAAAAAATAAGAGGAAGGGGAAGGAAACTTCTTCAAAGGGTCACATGGGTAAATATTTGCAACTTTATGATTCTAAATGGAATTCTGTCAAATGACTCAATTATGCCTCTGTAGTCTCAATTCAGCCACAAGACATATACGAATGAAAAGGGATGACTATTATAAATATTTATTCATACATACTAAAATTTAAATTTTGTACATCACAAACTATTTTATTCTTTTAAATTTTGGGGGGCAAGTTTCAAATGGAAAAACAAAAGTTCTTAGATTACCAACTCCATAAAAACAGGCCACAATTTGCAGATTTTTTACCTAAAGATAAAGGACTAAGTAATATGAGAGAATATGGTACAGTGGAAAGTACAAAGGAATCAAATCAAGAATGCTGGCTGGACAAATTATTGGTACTTTTACTCTGAGCAAGATTCTACCTCTCAAAGCTTCATTGTTTTTTTTTTTTTTTTTTTTTTGGTACTGGGGATTGAACTCAGGGGCACTCGACCACTAAGCCCCATCCCCAGCCCTATTTTGTGTTTTTGTAGAGACAGGGTCTCACTGAGTTGCTTAGCACCTCGCCATTGCTGAGGCTGGCTTTGAACTCGCGATTCTCCTGTCTCAGCCTCC
>PVHX01026445.1:0-20845 GCA_004024805.1 Geosciurus inauris
GAGAGACGATGGCAAATGGGGGGAGGGATTGGAAACCGGGCTCCGAGGTTGCCCTCACCCAAGGAGCTTTGGCTTCTTCCTAGAATTTCTAGAAGCACTTTCGGAGGGACTGAGGGCTTCCGGCCGGGCGCAGAGGAATTTGAGCCTCGCCCGGGCGGCAGCCTGGGAGCGGAGAGGCTGCAGAGCCACATTCCGTCTGAGCCGCCCCTGCTAGGCCCCAGGAAGCGCCGCGGAAAACAAAGCGCTGCGGTTTCAGCCCAAGGTTAAAGTCCACCGCGAGCGTTTTTTCCCCCGGAATCTGAGAGCGATAGCGTTTCTCCAAATAAACCGCCAATAAATCAGCTCCTGGGGCCGCCTGCTGAAGAGCTCGGGTGACCTTGGGGAATGTTTCCTGCCAGACCCGTCCGAGGACAGGCCTGGGGGAGGGGGCCCATGTCAGCCCTACCCCCACCCCAGAGAAGGAAGGGGGGTGCCAAGGGCGTTTATTGTGGCATGTGTGCCCAGGGAGGATGGGGTCGGTTTGTGGTGGGGTGAGGGTACTGTGATTATTTGGGGGCTGTGTGCGTGTTGGGGGCACTTGGAATGGGAGGATCGGCTTCTCTGGGAAGGATGTGTCCAGTGCCCGAGATTCGCTGCACTGTACTAGGCCCTGGGGAACGAGCCCCCGCAGACATGCAGGGCCTCTGTCTTAGGGGGCCTCGGTCTTTGTCTGGGTGTGACTGGGTGTGTTTCGCAGCGAGTTTGTGTGGGGTGTGACTAATGGGATTTATGTATGTCAGTGCCAGGGTGACTAATGGAGGGCTTGGCAGCACGTGTGTTTGAGGAGGGACACTGCACCTAGGTGGGGAGTCCGTGCCCCAGGAGGGGGCTGCCTAGTCTCTCAGAAGTTCCACTCCCCTCCCCCACCCCTGGTCCCTGCTTTGTTTGGGCTTCACCTCCCCAGCAGGCCCGTGCATGCTAAGGGTTCTGGAGCAAATTCCACTGCCAGCCCGGCCCCCTGCCTCCCACCTCCCTAGCCCACGTGGTGCCTCCAGATCTGGGCTGCCTGCCCCGCTTCCCCAGCCCTCCCAGTTTCCCCGGTCTCTGAAAGTTCCCTGGGGTGCCCTGGGCATCACACCCCTGACCCTGTGATTTGGTTCCTGCCCTATCCATTTAACAGATGAGACTCTTGAGAGGCAGAAAGGAAAAGGGACAGTCACACAGCTGGAAAGTGGCAGCAGGCACCACCTACCAAGTCAAGCAGGGTGTCTGAGACTAGTGAAGGGCTCAAGTATGTTAAAGTGAGCTTTACCACTCGGCCACACCCCAGGCCCTCAGCACACCTAAACAAGCTGAGCCACCCAGCTACACTAACCTGAACTGCCCCAGCACTTAAGCGCTTCCTTTCGGTCCTCTTTTGGCTGCTGGGGATTTTCCCCTACCCTAACCTGGTGGAGGGAGGGGACGCAGTGGAGGTCAGAGATTGGTGGGAGTCGCTGGTTTGGCCTGGGGCGGGTAGGGATTGGGTGAGGTCTGGCTAACTCAAGGCAACATTCCTTTGGAGTTCAGCAGGACTATGGCCTGCATGTTAGGCAAGTGTTCCACCACCGAAATTTTTTTTTTAATATTTTTTTAGTTGTAGATGGACACAATGTCTTTCTTTTTTTATGTGGTGCTGAGGATTGAACCCAGGGCCTCATGCATGCAATGCAAGCTCTCTACCGCTGAGCTGCAACCCCAGCCCTAGCCCCAGCCTTTTTAAATTTTATCTTGCAACAGGGTCTACCTAAATTGCCCAGGATGACCTCAAACTTGAGATCCTCCTGCCTTAGCCTCCCAAGTAACCGGGATTACAGGGATTCCCTTGAGGCCTTCTGATTTTGCACACCTACACCCCAATCTCAGGGTGTACCTCCAGCTGCTCTCTGCTGCTTGCACACATTCCAGGGCCAGCGTCTGTGCCTGTCTTAGACACGCTTGTCAGGGAAGTGGGGCAACCTAGGGCCACCCAGCCAGGGTGGCAGCAATTAGGCCAGCCATGGGTCTGCCTAGCTCCTTCCTACAGGCTGGTGCTCCGTGGCCAGTGGGAACATGTCAGAGGAGGGGATGGCAGGGTCTGACCCTTCGTGGGTCTGCCAGGCCAATGAGCTTCCCACACACACACACACACACACACACACACACACACACACGTGAGCTCCACACACATTCACTCTCTTCCTTTCCCTCCTTCTTTTTTTTTTTTTTTTTTTTTTTTTTTTTTTTTTTTTTTTTTTTTTTTTTCCTTTTATCCTTCTTTGGCATTTTCTTTCAAGCAGAAAATGAAAACATTTCCCATGGCTACAGCTTTGAAAGCTCCCTTCCTGCCTGCCTCCATTCCGTGCCCACCCCCACCCACATCAATGCATTTCTACAGTCAGCATAAAGTCAAAAACAAACCCCAAAGATCAGACCTGACAGCCCTTTCCAGAGTCTTTGCACTTTCTCTTTATGTCTTTCCCTCTTGGCCCCAGAGATGAGCAGGAGGCCAAAACAAAAACAAAAACAAAAAACCCTCCAACACACACACACACTCATTTGCACATCCAACTTCTGTGACCCAGGAAATCTCTGAAGAGCCACTCCTGCAAGAGCCACTCCTGCAAGACCTGCTCACTTGATTCCTTCTGCTGCAAATGTGTAAGCTGCCCCCAGGCATCCCTGCCCAGACCTGCCCACTTGGCCCAGCTCTTCCTCTGGGAGGCGGTCTCTTATGGGTTGAGTGATCTCCCCATAAAATTCATGTTCATATACCTTACTAACCCCTCAATACCTCAAAATGTGACCTTATTTGGAAATAGGGTCATTGCAGATGCAGTTCATTAAGATGACATCATACCGGAGTGGGGTAGGCCCTAATCCAATATGATTGCTGTCTTTATAAGAAAGGGGAAATTTGGGGCCTGGGATTGTAGCTCAGCAGTAGAGCGCTTGCCTCGCATGCGTGAGGCCCTGGGTTTGATCCTCAGCACCACATACAAACCAATAAAATAAAGACATTGAAAAAAAAAAAAGAAAGAAAGAAAGGGGAAATTTGGAGACAGGCAGATATAGAGGGAAGAAAATGTGGGAAAATATGGACAAGAGACTACCATCTATAAGTCAAAGAGGCCAAGACAGATCCTCCCCTCACAGCCTTCAGGAGGAATCAGCCTCTCTGACACCCAACGCCTTGATCTTGAACGTCAAGTCTCTAGAATTTGAAACCATAAGTTTCTATTGTGTATACCACCCAATCTGTTGTACTTTATTATGGCAGCCCAAACACTAATAATAATTAATAATTAATTCAATTCAAGTGCCTGCAAGAGCCAGGTAGGAACCTGGGAGAATAGGAAGAAGGAATGGCTCCCTGCAGCTCCAGCCTAGGTCCTCCAGGAGTACCTGCACATTGGGGGGCTGTTGTTTCAGTCAGTAGGATGGGTTGGGCTGCAGTAACAAACATCCCCAACATCTCAACAGCTTAATTTAAAACAAAAACACATTGTCCCCTGCACATCCTCTGCTCAGCTTGGGCTTGACTTTCCAGGACAGCTGGTCTGTGCAGCCCAAGTCATTAGAATTCACAATTTGTCCACCTCATTGCAAAGCCATCATGGGGCAAGGGGAGATCAGTGCAGAGTCACATGTCACCAGTGCCCAGAGTCCATATGACCATACTCAACTAAAAGGTGCTGGGGAAGAGTCTTCCCTGAGACCAAGGGGAGGAAAGCCAGGCACTGGGGAATCTGGGCAGTGTCTACTACAGTTACAGTTTGACATCTCATTTGTTCACCTTGACACTTCTTTTTTTCTTTTTTCTTTTTTTAATTGTGCTGAAGTACATAGAACAAGAATTACCATTTGGACCATTTCAAAGTGCAGCTCAGGGTAGTAAACACAATTGCGTTGTTGCGAAACCATCAGTACCATCCACCTCCAAAACTTTTTCATCTCCCCAATCTGAAACTATCCTCATTAAATACTAATTCCCAGTTCCCCACCACCCCCAGGCTCTGGCATCCACAATTCTATTTTGTCTCTAGGAATTTGACAACTTTAGGGACCTCATATAAGTGGAATCCTATAGTACTTGTCCATTTTTTATCTGGTTTATTTTCTAATGTCCTCGAGTTTCTTTTTTTTTTTTTTTTTTTTTTTAGATTTTTTTTTGTAGTTGTAGATGGACAACATGCCTTTATTTTGTTTGTTTATTTTTATGTGGTGCCAAGGATCGAACCCAGTGCCTCACACATGCTAGGCAAGCGCTCTACCACTGAGCTACAGCCCCAGCCCCATGTCCTCGAGTTTCATCCATGTTGGAACAGATTTCAAATGGCCTTCCTTTTTTTCCCCCAGTACTGAGTATTAAACCCAAGGGTGTTCTACCACTGAGCTACATCCCCAGTCCTTTTTGTTTTTATATTTTTTGCAGGGGGATACCAGGGATTGAACTCAGGGGCACTTGACCACTGAGCCACATCCCCAGCCCTATTTTGTGTTTTATGTAGAGACAGGGTCTCACTGAGTTGCTTAGCACCTCACCATTGCTGAGGCTGGCTTTGAATTTGTGATCCTCCTGCCTCAGCCTCCTGAGCCACTGGGATTACAGGTGTGCACCACTGGGCCCAGCTATTCTCTGGGATTTTGATCGTAACCATCCTTGATTTGTGTTTCCCTAATGATCAGTGATGTTGAGCATCTTATAAAGTGCTTATTGGACATTTGTGTAACTTCTTGGGAGAAATATCTATTCAAGCCAGGTAGGGTGGTACACTCCTGTAAACCTGGTGACTTGGGAGGCTGAGGCCAGAGGATCACAATTTCTAGGCCAACCTCATCAACTTGGCAAGACCCTCAGCAACTTAGCAAGCACCCTCAGCCACTGGACAAGACCTTGTCTCAAAAAAGAAAAGGAGGCAGTATTAAATCTCATTTGTTCACCTTGACACTTCTTTTTTATAGCTCAGTGGGTTCAATCTCCAGCACCAAAACCAAAAATGTCTATTCAAGATGTTTGCCTGCCCCACCTCTTTCAGTGCTGGGAATCAAATCCAGAGCCTGACACATGGTAGGCAAGCGCTCTGCCACTGAGCTACATGGCTGGCCCTTGGCACTATTTTTAACATCCTACACACCAAAATAAAGCACAGGAGCAGGCCACCTGTTGTCCCCAGTTTGCAGCCCTGATGTAGATGCTGCTCAGCCCCCTATTCAGATCATCCACTCCTACTGGCTAACAGTTCTGTGGCTGAGTCTCATCCTCAAGTTTATTTTTCTCTGTGTGTGTGTGTGTGTGTGTGTGTGTGTGTGTCTCACTAGAGATCGAACCCAGAGCAAGAACTCTACCACTGAGCTACACTCCAAGCCCTTTCATTTTATTTGCAATACTGGGGATTGAACCTACGGGCACTCAACTACTGAGCTATATCCCAGCCCATTCATTCATTCATTCATTCATTTATTTTTATTTCTTACTTTTATTTTAATTTTTAAATTTTTTTATATTTTTATTTTTATGTGGTGCCAAGGATGGAACCTAGAGCCTCACACGTGTGAGGCAAGTGCTCTACCACTGAGTCACAATCCCAGCTCCTATTTTTTTTTAAATATTTTTTAGTTGTAGATGGGCACAATATCTTTATTTATTTATTTATTTATTTATTTATTTATTTATTTATTTATTTATTTATTTTTTGGTACTGGAGATTGAACTCAGTGGCACTTGACCCCTGAGCCACATCCCCAGCCCTATTTTGTGTTTTATGTAGAGAAAGGGTCTCACTGAGCTGCTTAGTGCCTCGCCGTTGCTGAGGCTGGCTTTGAACTCGCGATTCTCCTGTCTCAGCCTCCCTAAGTGCTGGGATTACAGGCTTGAGCCACCGCGCCCGGCTTCTTTATTTATTTTTATGCAGTGCTGAGGATCGAACCCAGCGCCTCACGCATGCGAGGCAAGCGCTCTACCACTGAGCCACAATCCCAGCCCCCAGCTCCTATTTTTTAAATTTTTTTTTTAGACAAGGTCTTGCTAAGTTGCCAGAGTTGGCTCCGAGTTCACAGTCCTCCTGCCTTAGCCTCATTTTTCACATTCCTTTGACCATTACATCCCAGGGCAGGCCCTGTGCAAGGCCTTGAGGACACTGTGTTAAGCAGAACATGCCATAGCCCTGTCCTTATGGAGCTTATAGTCCAGTGGATGGGACAGTCGGTCAACAAAGAATTTTAAGTGTCCCAGTGGCTCTAGAGGCTGAGGAAGGAGGATCGAAAGTTCAAGGCCAGCCTGAGCAACTAACAAGACCCTGTCTCCAAAACTAAACTTAAAAATGCCTGGGGAGGGGCTGGGATTGTAGCTCAGCGGTAGAGCGCTTGCCTCACATGCGTGAGGCCCTGGGTTCAATCCTCAGCACCACATACAAAGCAATAAAATAAAGACACTGTGTCCATCTACAACTAAAAAAATATTTAAAAAAAAAAATGCCTGGGGAGCATCTCAGTGGTAGAGCACATGCCTAGTATACAAGAAGCTGGGTCTGAGCCACGGACCACTAAAAGAGAGAAAGAAGAAAAGAAAAAGAAAACAAATGTGTCATGAATATCACCAAGGAGGAGGAGGAGGATGGCATCCTGGGAGCACTGCATGGGGACAAACCCTATAGGATTGCAGCCTACAGGAACAAAGACGCTATCAGTAGGTGGCACTCAACTGTTTCTGTTGTTGTTTTTGGTGCTAGGATTGAACCCAGGGGCACTTAACCACTGAGCTACACCCTCAGCCCCTTTTATTTTCTATTTTTTATTTTTTATTTTTGGCACCAGGGATTGAACTCGGGCACTTGACCACTGAGCCACATCCCCAGCCCTATTTTGTGTTTTATGTAGAGACAGGGTCTCACTGAGTTGCTTAGTGCCTCGCCGTTGCGGAGGCTCGCTTTGAACTCACGATTCTCCCATCTCAGCCTCCCAAAGTGCTGGGATTACAGGCATGCGCCACTGTGCCCGGCTTTATTTTTTCATTTTGAGACAGGGTCTCGCTAGGTTGCTTAGGGCCTCACTAACTTGCTAAGGCTAGCCTCAAAATTGCAATCCTCCTCCCTCAGCCTCCCAAATCCCTGGCACTACAAGCAAATGCCACTGCACCTGGCTGGTACCCAAATGTTTTCAACAAGAGTTACTGAAAGTCCAGAAATTTAACACCTTCAGGTATGGATGGATCAAGGACATACCAGTCAGTCCCACACTGGCTCTTGCTCTCAATTTTACTCCCCTTTCCTTTGGCCCCATTCTCTCCTATAAACTTGGGTTTCTTGTATGTGTTGGGACGCAGTTAGCCTCAGATTCACAGCAAGGAAGGGACAATTCCCCAGAGGGATATTTGGGAGAGTACTAAAAAGAGCAAGACTGGGCAGAAAAAAGAATGCAGATGCCCTCTCGGCCCATCAAGCTGTGCCCCAAGGTTGGGATCTGACCTGTAGCCTGGAGATGAGATTCACCTGTAGCTGGTGGTGAGATTCATCACCTGGCCCTGCTCAGGATGCAGAATTTCACCACAGCACTCTGCTGGCTACGGATCTGGGAATCTGGCAATCTGGTGTACCTGAAAACCTGCTTCCCTGGCTTCTCCTTCCCCTCCCTCCTCTTCTCCCTCACCGCCCCCACCCCTCCTTCTCTTCTCTTTTCTTCTCTGTCTTGTTCACCAGTTCAACCCTCCACCTACACCACAATTTCACTTCTAGATTTAATAAAATAACCCACGTGGGATGTGGGGCCTGGCCTTACCCAGTGGCTGTTATTACACATTGTACCTTCCAATGATGGCCACGTAATATCTCCTTCCACAACATGACAATGTGACAGGCACTGCCTCAGCTGGAGCTGGAATTGTATGTCTTAAAACCTTATTGGGAGCTGCACGCGGTGGCGCATGCCTGGAATCCCAGGGACTCTGGAGGCTGAGGCTGGAGGATCATGAGTTCAAAGGCAGCCTCAGCAAAAGCGAGGTACTAAGCAACTCAGTGAGACCCTGTCTCTACATAAAACACACAAAAAATGGGGGCGCTGGAGATGTGGCTCAGTGGTTAAGAGCCCCTGGGTTCAATCTCCAGTACCACAACAAAAACAAAAACAAATTTAGTAGGTAACACTGTGTGACTTCCAAAGCAAAGTCAGCCTCATTCTTGTTCCTGAGATATTCACATATGGAATCTGGAGCCACCAGGAAGAGGCCACCTTGCTCCAGGAAGCGTGGGCCATGGAGGGGCCAGGGGTCCCAGCCCACAGCAGCATCAAATGTGAGCAAGCAGGAGACAGGAAGGACCTGTGTAGAGTCTGGTGAAGCAGCGCCAGTGGCCAAAATGCCCAACTGCACAGTGTAGCTGAGCCAGGGCTGAGCTCATTCCGTGCATTCCAGCCAGGCTGAGCTTGCTGAGCAGCGTTGATCAAATGTTTCAGGAAGGGACTGACAAGGACAGTAGGGCCACACGGTCTAAGCCTTGGTTCTGCCACCGCTTGCTGTGTGACCTCCAAAGCCACTGCCCTTCTCTGAGGTTCAATTTGCCTATCTATAAAGTGGAGTGGAGGGTTGGGGTTGAGGCTCAGTGGTGGGGTGCTTGCCTAGCATGTGTGAGGCTCTGGGTTCGATCCTCAGCACCATGTAAAAATAAATAAAGGTACTGTGTCCATCTACAATTTTAAAAAATTTTAAAAAGTGGAGTGGAGCCAGCCTCCTCCCCTGGGATCAAGTGAGAGGGTGCTGTGGCCCCTGGCAAGGGTGGCTGAGGCTCTCATCTTCTGACACCAGCAAGTGTCCGGGTAGCATAAAGCCCTGGAGGCCCCAGGTGACCTCCCACCACCAGTTCAGGGCTGGGAGAAGCAAAGGATGATGTCCTAACCTGCATGGCATGGGCCATAGTCATCCCTGTCCCCAAGCTACTGCCCAGACATTTCTCAATTAGGACAGGACTGAGGGTAACTATGTTGCTTTCTTGTAACTACTGTAACCAATGACCTTAAACCGGGTAGCTTTAAGCAATAAAAACTTCTTTTTCTCTCACAGTTTAGAAGGTTGAAGTCCAAACTCAAGGTGCCAGCTGCCAGCGTGGGGCCGGGGGGCTTCTTCTTGGGGCTCTGAGGGGCCAGCTGTTCCAGGCCTCTCTCCAGCCTCTCTGGATGCCTCCATCCTGTGACTCAGTTGCTCAGCTCCTATCTCTGCCTGCACCACAGGGCCATCTTGACTCTGCACCATATCTTCCTATGTATGTCTCTGTGTGTCTCTTTGTCCTTTTGGTACTGGGGATTGAACCCAGGGGTGCTCTACCACTGAGCTACATCCCCAGCCCTTTATATTGTTTATTTTGAGACAAGGTCTCACTAAGTTGCTAGGGCCAGCTTTGAACTCACAATCATCTTGCCTTAACCTCCCAAGCCACTGAGATTACAAGTGTGCACCACCATATCCAGGGTCTGTCTCTTTTTACAAGGACACCATCCAACCATATAGGATTAAAGGGCCTACTTCACTCCAGTGTGACCTCATCTAACTAGACACATTTGCAATGATCCTCTTGCCAAATATGGTCATATTCTGAGTTTCTAAAAGTCAGGATTTGTAGCCAGGCATGGTGGTGCATACCTGTAATCCCAGCACTTTGGGAGGCTGAGACAGGAGAATTGTGAGTTCAAAGCCAGCCTCAGCAGCAGCAAGGTGCTAAGCAACTCAGTGAGACCCTGTCTCTACATAAAACACAAAATAGGGCTGGGGATGTGGCTCAGTGGTCGAGTGCCCCTGAGTTCAATATAAAAGTCAGGATTTTATCTTTTGGGGGTCCCCAACCCAACCTATGACACCTACCTCAGGCCCTGCCCCTCTGCCCCTGTCCCAGCACCAGAACGAAACAGGAAGCCCTTCCTCAGAAAGACTGAGGTCTCATGACACAGAATGGAGACTGAGTCTTGTAGAGAGGCATGATGCCGACCCAGGCTCTCTCAGAATCATCACTTCCGCCAGGCGTGGTGGTGCACACCTGTAATCTCAGCAGCTTGGGAGGCTGAGGCAGGAGGATCATGAGTTCAAGGCCAGCCCTGAGCAACTCAATGAGACCCTGTCTCAAAATAAAAGGTAAAAAGGGCTGAGAATGTGGCTCAGGGGTTAAGCGCCCCTGGGTTCAGTCCCTGGTACCCCAAAAATAAAAGAATATATCCTAGCCAGGCGCGGTGGCGCAAGCCTATAATCCCAGCACTTCAGGGAGGCTGAGACAGAATTGCAAGTTCAAAGCCAGCCTCAGCAAGGATGAGGCGCTAAGCAACTCAGTGAGACCCTGTCTCTACATAAAACACAAAATAGGGCTGGGGATGTGGCTCAGTCGTCGAGTTGCCCCTGAGTCCAATCTCCAGTACCAAAAAAAAAAAAGAAAGAAAAAATATATCCTCCTCTGTCACTCTCTAGGGACCTCCAGTTAGAAGCCACTGTGACTTCAAACTTCCCTCGGCCAGGGCCAGAACAGGAGAAATTGTGAGAAGTTCAGGCTACCTCACCCAAGCAACCTCCTCCAAAGACAGACCAGAGTGGGAAAACAGTCCATTTCCTGGGCCCTGGTCCACTGCCTCTGAGGGACTAAGCCCCACTCCTCACATGGCAGCTGACCATCCACATACCACGTTCTAGCTGTGACTACTTCCACCTTCTCACTCCTCCTGCTTTCCTAGGGTCACCTTCCCCCCAAAAAAATATCCTGCACTCCCATCAGCTGGGCTGAGGCCCAGAGGACTCCAGCAGGACTTACCTGGCTTGCAGGAGGGATGTGAGGCCTGCAGGGGGAGAGACCTGCATGTGGTCAGGCAAAGAGACCATCCTCTGTCCACAGCACAGGTGGCAGTGGCCCCAGGAGGCTCCCTGGGGCCCGGCAGACCTGCTCCTGGGGACCCAGGGCCTGTCCAGCCTGCACAAGGAGAAGGACCCTCTACCCCCAGGAGCCCAGCTCTGATGATTTGATTTTTTTCAGTCCTGGAAACTGAGCACACTGCCACTGAACTTCATCCTCAGCCCCAACTCGGATGATTCTAGGTTGCTTTTTCCTCTTCACGGCTGGCTGGGTTGAGTGGTATTTATTCAAACTTTCATTTTATTGGTGTTTTTGTTGAAAGTGCAGGAATTATTCATGGCTGGTTTCGGCTCTCTGCTGGCAATGACCGCATCTTCGTACTCAAAGTACAAATTATGTGTCAGCTCAACTCACTGTCAGTTAGTGGCTGTGTCCAGCATTACATGATGGGAAAGAAGGAGAGTGGTACACCCATGTCCCTTCCCTGTGTAACCTGTCACCTCTAGGCTCAGGCTTCTCATCTGGAGAATGGGCATTTGTATGAATGATATACAGAAGCATCCACTGTCACCTGGTGCTATGAGCCATGGCTGAGTGAGCACGTGGTGCCCTCTGTCTGCCTCCAAGGAAGGGTGATGGGGATGCTGAGCCAACACAAGGACCAGCCCGAGCATGGCAGAGCACAGCCCAGCCCATCCTGGGGCACGGCCACAGGAGGACACGTCCTAAAGTTCTTTGCCACTTCTTTTGGAAAGCAGGGTCTCAAGATGGATATGGCAGTAAGCGCCTGTGGTCCGAGCAACTTGGGAGACTGAGGCAGGAGGATGGCTTGAGCCCAGGAGTTTGAAGCCAGTCTGAGCAACTTAGTGAGATCTCATCTCCAACAAAACCAAAGAGCTCTTTAAAAAAAAAATTTTTTTAATTTACTTTTTGGGTGTACCAGGGATTGAACTCAGGGGCACTTGACTGCTAAGCCACATCCCCAGCCCTATTTTGCATTTTATTTAAAGACACAGTCTCACTGAGTTGCTTAGTGCCTCCCTTTTGCTGAGGCTGGCTTTGAACTCGTGATCCTCTTGCCTGAGCCTCCTGAGCCAGTGGGATTATAAGTGTGTGCCACTGCGCCCAGGTCCTTTATTTATTTTTTTTTTATTTATTTTTTAAGTTGCTAGGGAGGAGCTGGGATTATAGGCATGCATCATTGCATGGGTGTTTTATTTTGTTTTGTTTGGAGATGGCATTTCCCCTTATTGCCCAGGCTGGCCTTGAACTTAGATACTCCAGTCTCAACTTCTGGAGCACAGCTTTTTTCAAATGTAAAAAAGGGTTTATCTGGGCTGAGATTGTGGCTCAGTGGTAGAGCACTTGCCTTGCATGTGTAAGGCACTGGGTTCGATCCTCAGCACCACATAAAAATAAAATAAAGAAATTATGTCCATCTAAAACTAAAAAATATTTTTAAAAAAAAGGGTTTATCTTGGGGTTCTGGGTGGGCACTTTGCCCTTGGCCAAGGCTGGCCCAACCCTGCCCCCAGCAGGATCCCACGGCTTCCCATGTAGAGCCTGGTGACAACCACCACCAAGTCTGCCCGTGTCCATCACAGGCATCTGGCAGAGGGGGCTCCTCCCCTGCCCCTGCCCATCTTTGTCCAGAGAGGGCAGCTTCACCCTCACCCTGAGGTGGGGGCAGTGGCCCTAGGTCTTCTTCCTGTGGGAATCTGTCTGCCTTGCAAGGGGACCATGGGTTTTTTATTTCATTCTTTTCCTCCTGGAACCAGCTTGTCCCCGGAGACACCCTCCCTTCCAAGGATTTAGAGGCAGAGGCGAGCTCCCAGCCGCAGCCGCGCCAGCTTCCGGCTTCAGTTGCTGACATGTTTAGTCCTAAGTGAGAGGCTCCCAAAGGCCCCTTTAGCATCTCCCTGGACGTCCCCAGGAATGCCATGTGCCCATCATGTGCCAAGGGGACCCTATTCCCTTATGTGAGCCTCTGATGTCCCTGCTAGCCACCCCTTCTACAGGCCCAGGGAGGGGAAGGCAGTGGCCCCAGGCCTGGGCTCAGAGCCCACTCACTTCCCAGAGCTCTGCAGGCAAACTTTGTAGGGAGCTGGGCCCCCACTTGGAGCCCAGTCCTCACCTCGGGGGTTTCCCACCCTCCCTCAGTGCCAGTGGGACCCACAAGCCCGGTTTGCTGGGGAGGGCCTCAGTTTTTTCTCTGAACATCTTCTGTCCAGAAATCTCTCAGCCAGTCCTGTTGGTCATCCTGCTGCCCATAGCCAGGGGGTATAATGAGCTGAACTGTGTCGCCCTAAGAGATCCATCCACCTGGTGACTCAGAGTAGGAGCTTGCTTGCAATATTGGTCTTTTCAGGTGTCACTAGGGTTAGGATCATGGAAAGATCTGGATGAGGGTGGCTTTAGATCCAAAGGCCAAGTCCTGCAGAGACAGAGAACAGCCAGGCACCGAGGGTGTGATGATCAGGCCCAGAGCCCAGCGTGCTCTACAGGCCAACCTGCCCTGCAGCCACTTCAGAAGAGAGTCCTGGAATGGTGCCCTCAGCGCTTCCAGGAGGAGCCAGCCCTGTACACACCTCGACCTTCTGAATTAGGAGACAATGTGCTCCTGTTGCCGAAGACACCTGGGTTGTGGTCATTTGTTTCAGAGCCCTGGCAAACACAGGGAGACGGTGACCAGGAAAAGGGGTGCCAGCCATGGGCAGCAGGCAGAGGGCCAGGGTCTGAGAGAGTCTGTGGTACTGGGCTCCTGCTTCCTCTGGTGCCTGCTCAGGGGACCCTTAAGTTCCTATGATTGGGATCCTTCTGTGAGGTGAGGATTTTGAGTACCACTGCTGCCTAACAAACCACCCCAAACGGCAGCACATACTTCCACTGTTTTATTCTGATGGCATGTTCTGAGGGTCAGGAATTTGGGCTGAGCACTATAGGAAAGGTTGTTCCCTGCTGCCCAAGGTCTGTACCCCACTGGCAAGACTGGAGACCTAGCCGGGCACCATGGCACATGCCTATAATCCCAGTGGCTTGGGAGGCTGAGGAAGGAGGATCATGAGTTCAAAACCAGCCTCAGCAACCTAGTAAGGCCCTAAGCAACTCAGTGAGACTCTATCTCTACCTAAAATACAAAAAACGGGCTAAGGATGTGGCTCAGTGGTTGAGTGCCCCTGAGTTCAATCCCTGGTACCAAAAGAAAGAAAGAAATGAATGAATAATGATGAATGAATGAGTGCAGCTGATTTTTTAATGGATGATTTTTTAATGGATGATTTTTTAAATGGATGATTCATGCCTTAGTAGCAATAATTAACACTGTATAAAGCTCTTATCATGTGCCAGGCGTAGAAAGGAGAATTAAAAAAACAAGACAATCTAGCAAACTCCTGAACTCCTTGTTATAGCCTGGATCTTGACTGTGCCCCCAAAGGCCCAGTTGGAGACTTGATCTTCAGCCTGTGGCACTATTAAGAGGAAGTAGAAGCCGGGCACAGTGGCGCACGCCTGTAATCCCAGCACTTAGGGAGGCTGAGACAGGAGGATCGCGAGTTCAAAGCCAGCCTCAGCAGCTGTGAGGCACTAAGCAACTCAGTGAGACCCTGTCTCTACATAAAACACAAAATAGGGCTGCGGATGTGGCTCAGTGGTCGAGTGCCCCTGAGTTCAATCTCCAGTACCAAAAAAAAAAAAGGAAGTAGAACCTTTAGGAGGTGGAGCCTAAAGGAAGGAAGTTGGGGGGGGCACGTCCTCTTGACAGGGATATTGGGACCCTGTCCCCCTCTGTCTCTCTTTTCTCCCCAGCTGCTGAAAGGTGAACCACCGTGTCTGCCATGTGCTCCTGCCGAGACGTATTGTTCCACCACAGGCCAAAACCAACATGAGACCAAGAGAACATGGACTGAAACCTCCAAAACTGTGAACCAAAATAAACCTTTTCCCATTATAAATGGATTGTCTCAGATATTTTGTCACAGCAACGGATAGCTGACCAAGAAGCTCCTCGTTTGTCTCTGTGCCTCTTCGGTTTTCTCATCTATCAATTGCATTTACAAAAATGCATACCCTATAGGTGGTTGTAAGGATTTAAAACACATTTACATATATGTACAAGTGCACCAAGCTACACCTTGAAGATGTAGCATTCCTACTCCGTATATGTTCTAGTTCAATTTTGAAAAATCAGTGGGGGAAGAAGGCTAGGACAGCTATGTTGGGTCCCCCCCCCAAGGTGCTGGTGAAACCCTGCCAGCTTGCCCTTCAGGCATTTGGAAGCACAGCAGGGGGTGTATTCTCAAGGTTAAACTGAGCAGCCTTTGTCACCCAGAAGAGGATTTTTGTTGCTATTGTTTTAGTAGAATAGACATTTTAGGAAACATACTGTAATTTTGTTATTTTATTTTGCAGTCCTGAAGGTGGAACCCAGGCAAGCACTCTACCACTGGGCCACTCATTTGTTTGTTTGTTTGTTTTTTTGTTTGTTCGTTTGTTTTTAGTACTAGGGATTGCACCCAGAAGATCTCTACCTCTGAGCTACATCTTCAGCCATTTTTATTTGTTCTTTTGAGACATTCTGACCAAGTTACTCAGGCTGACCTTGCACTTGTGAGTCCTGCCTGGGTTTCCCAAGTCACTGTGATTACAGGGGTGCTCTGCTGTGCCTGGCTTGTTTGTTTTTTTAAGCAGGTAACACACTTGTTTTGTAAGATGAATATTAAAATTCCTCCCCCACCCTGAATCAAGATTCACCCTCACTGTGGCATGACCTCAGCAAAGCCCACAGGCCATTGAGCAGGATCCAGCCTCCGCCTGGCTGGGAAGCTACGGAAGTCACCACTGATGCAGGCAGTCAAGGGCCAGGAGAGATGTACAGGGGCCTCTCTCACCTCCTGCCAGAAGCTTCCATCGGTGGAATCCTAGAAGCCGGAGACAAGGAAGCATAGGAGCTCCTGGTAAGGAATTGGCTTCCCAGAGTACAAGTGAGACAAGAGATCCTGGTGGGGCACTGTCACTTTCTGCCTATAACATGGGGCAGGTCTTTTACTTAACTACCCTGAGGCTATAAAAAGGGGACTATCAATGGCGTCAGTAAGGATTCTCTCTTTGCAGTTCTAGGGATTGAACCAGAGGTACTCTACCACTGAGTTACATCCGCAGCTAGTTTTAACTTTTATTTCAAAACAGAAAATCTCCCTAAGTTGCCAAGGCTGGCCTCAAACTTGAGATGCCCCTGCTTTAACCTCCTGTATCAGTGGGATTACGGGTGTTTGTGACTGCACCAGCCAGTAGGGACTCTCTTAAATACAAGTGCTACCCTACACATTATGAAACGGCTTGAAAAGAGAAGTTATCAGCTTATGTATCTGGAAGACTGAGGGAACTTCAGGCACAGTCTGATCCAGCTCCTTCAACATGTCATCCAAATCCAGCTTCTCTCCAGCTTCTGCTTATCTCTGGTTCAGGTTGATTCTCAGCTGCCTAGAATTCACAAGTTGGACCAAGCTGTTCCAGATGCATGTCTGTCTGGTTTCAGGAAGGGGAAAAAGAAGCTCCAGGCACTAAAATTAGGGGCACTGCTAATAGAAGAGAAGTGGCTGTTGAGCTGGCTACACCCAACAGGCAGTGACACAAACACTTAGAAAGGTGCTTGTAACTTCCCCGTCGTGGAGGGTTGTATGGTGTCCCCACCAAGACTACAAGTCCAGGTGGAACCTCAGCATGTGACTTTCTTTCTTTCTTTCTTTCTTTTTTTGGTACTGGAGATTGAACTCAGGGGCACTCGACCACTGAGCCACATCCCCAGCCCTATTTTGTGTTTTATGTAGAGACAGGGTCTCACTGAGTTGCTTAGCGCCTCGCCATTGCTGAGGCTGGCTTTGAACTCGCGATCCTCCTGTCTCAGCCTCCCAAAGTGCTGGGATTACAGGTGTGAGCCACCGTGCCCAGCTCTCAGCATGTGACTTTCTTTGAATATTACTCTGTGTGTGTGTGTGTGTGTGTGTGTGTGTGTGTGTGTGTGTGCGCGCATGCTGGGGATGGAACCCAGGGCCTTGTACCTGCTACACAATTGCTCTACCACTGAGTGACATCCCCAGCCCTGAGAATGTGACCTTATTTGGAAACAGTCTTTGCAGATGTAATTGGCTAAGGATCTTAAGATGTGATCATCCTGAGCTTAGGACAGGCCCTACATTCCATGACTGGTGTCCTCACGAGAGGAAAGGACACAGAGGCTCCGAGGAAGCCTATGTAGCAAAGGAAGCAGTGACAGAGTGCCACGGTTTCAACCAAAGAGCCTGGCGACTGCAGGCTGCCACCAGGAGCTGCAGTCTCCCTCCAAGCCTTCGAAGGGACCAGCCTGCCTTCTGGCCTCCTGAACTGTGAGACTGTAAATTCCTATAGCTGGATGCCACCCAGATGTGCAGGCCTTGAACACTGATAGGCCCATCTCCCAGGATGTCTGACTGCCCTCAAGGGCAGGGCTGGCATGACCTTGAGCCTCTCCCTCCCACTTGGCAGACATGGGCCAGGCCTCTAGGAGTTGCCTCCCAGTCTCCGCCAACACCGGACACAGAATCTGTTTTCCATAAACATTTTTTTTGAACTGAATTTTATTTTTCTCACCCAAGAAGAGAGTCTGGCAGAGATTGCCAAGCTGGGTGGAGCGCTGGGGGAAGGGGGAGGTTTTGGTGGATCATCTAGAGCTTTCTCTTCTTTTCTGGCACTTTCTGTCCTTTCCGATTTCCATCTACTAAAGAAGGAGGAAACAGAGTCTGAAAACAGGTTCCTGACCCCCAGAGCCCTGGAGGCTCTGAAAGCAGAAGGGATGGTGCCTGGTGGCCAGGACTTGGTGCCCAGAGACTGGGCCCTCCCACTGTCCCCTCCCAGGGCCTGGCAAGGAAGGGGCCTTCCCTGGAACTACCCCAGGACCACCCTTCTGCAGAGCCCAGGATGCTGGTGACATTGTAGCCCCTCTGCTGTGCCAGAGAAGCAGCTCAGGAAGGATGGAGTTCCAGCACTCACCACTGGCTGCTGACTAGGGATGGCTAAGGGGCTGCTCTAGGAGGCAGGGACCACCCTACCCAGTGCCTCTTGGGCCATGTTCAGCCCGTTTCCCTCTGGAACCCCTGTGTTTACTCTCTCCCCTTAGATGATGCGCCCTGTGGGGCAGCTCATTCATTTCAGCACAGGGCACAAAGGGAGCCCCTTTCCCAAGAGGGCACAGCCCACTCCACCCCGGTCCAGGCAGCTCAGCAGCTTGTGCTTTGTGGGGTTGCACGGCGCCCCAGTGAGGCAGGCTCTGCACACATATCTTAAGAGGTGACCACATTAAGATGAGGCCATCAGGGTGAACTCAGGTGCAGGAGGACTGGCGTCCTAGAAGGGGAGGAGACAGGATACACAGAGCCTGCAGTAACGTACCCGCACACCAGGGAGTGCCCTGCATTGCTAGAGCTACCAGATGCCAGGAGAGATGGGAAGGAGCCTCCCCTTACAGGTCCCCAAGGGAGCATGGCCCTACGGACACCTTGATTTCAGATTTCCAGTCCCCAGAACTGTGAGAGAGTACATTTCTGTCATTTAAGCTACCTATTGTGTGACTCTTTGTTATAGCAACCACAGAACACTCATGCATCAACAAGGGACTAAAAGAGATTTCAGAAAACAGCAGCCTCACGGTAGACAGCTCTGAGATGCCCCTCCAGGACCCCCATGGGCCTAGACTGACGGTGGCTCCAGCTGAGGTCACATCTGGCTGACTCTTCCCCGGCCCTGTCTGGCTTCACTCCCTATGCTACAGGTTGTCCCCTGTGGCCCTTTCTCCAGAAACTTGCTGTGCACAAGAATCCTTGTCGAGGCTCTGACCCAAGACAGTAGATGTCAGCCACTGTTGGGTGGCTGGATGGTGGGTGGGTTGACCAGCGCTTTCTGTCCTGGCCTGGTCTGCAAGCTACTTCCCCAGCCAGACCAACTCTGGGCCCCCAGGAATCCTGTCTTCGCACCTCCTCCCCTGCAGAAGACAGATGAGAGCCCTCTGGGTCTTTTCTGGGTCCTGCTTGGGACACTACTTCATGGTGGGCCTCCTCTACACACTGTAGGCCTCAATTCCCTGAGAAGGTGCTGCCTCTTCCCAGGGCTTGCAGGGGCCCCTCGCCAGCTGGCAGCGGGGAGGGCAGCCCCTGGGGGAGGGTCTGTGCAGAGCAGCAGAGGCAGGGCTCGGGTGTAGACGCTTCCTAGTTTCTTATTCATGTTTCTGTATTTTCTAGCATTTCTACAGGGGTCATGATTGTTGTCATATGGTAACCAGAAAAAATGTAGTCTTAAGTGTACTTCTGTGCCTTCAAGAGGACAGCCCACAGAGTGGCAGGTATAAAGCCACTGTGATGCTTTGTGGGGGGCACAGGCAGGAAGCGCCCCCCACCTCGGCCAGTGGGGCTTTGGGACAGAGCAGGACATGCAGGCGCCAGGGCTGAGGAAGGGCATTCTAGATAGGAGGCTGGGTGGGGACACTCCACACCAACCCCTATCACCCCTCAAAGTGTCAGCTCTTCCATGTGGCTGGGGCAGGGACACCCTCTGAGGTTGTGCACTTGGAATCCAGGGATTGGTCCACAAGGTCAGGAGCCAAGACCTTCTTCCCCAGGCAAGACCCCAGACAGGGCCGCAGGGGCCATGGAGGGCCAGGCCAGATGCGCCCACCCCTGGGCAGGGGCCGAGACTTGGTGGAAGCCACCCTGGTCATCCCAGTCTCCCTTCCCTCTGTGGCCTCTTTAATTTTCCTTCTGTAGAAAATAAGCTCATGGAGGCAGCAGAGACTTTGTTTAGGAAAAGAGTAGGCCTCAGCGTCCGGCATTGGCAGTCTTCCCAGAGGAGAGGGGGAGGAGGAGGAAGAGCTGGGAGGAGGAAGAGGGAGAGGGGCAGCCCTGTGGATTCCCCTAATTCCAGGGTGAACTAATTCTTGGCTCTTCCCTTCGGCCCAGCCCAGCTACGTTTTTCTCATTATTAGTCACATGGCGTTGCCCTGTGACCCATCTGGGGGGGAGGTATCAAGGGGCTCCTGGGGGGCCCAAGGTGCCTCATGCTGAGCCCCCAGGCCAGGTACCCACCTATTGCTTAGAGAGGGATGCATGATAAGGGGCAGGGGTGGGGTGGGGGTGCTTCCCAGTTTCTTTTTTTGGGATTGAACCCAGGGGTGCTTAACCACTGAGCCACATCCCCAGCCCTTTTTATTTTTTATTTAGAGACAGGGTCTTACTGAGTTACTTAGGGCCTCCCTAAATTGCTGCGACTGGCTTTGAACTCTCGATCCTCCTGCCTCAGCCTCCAGAGCTGCTGGGATTACAGGCGTGCACCACCGCACCCAGCTGGCTTTCCAGTTTCTTCTTAGCCAGGACTGGTGGGGCCTCCTGCCTCCCGTGGTCCCTGTGATGGTTCAGTACAACACGACTGAACCTGGATGAGTGCTGCAGTCTGGGCCTCTGCAGAGGGCTCACAGGCCTGTGCCCCATGTGTGCCTTCCTGGATCAAGTGCCAGATGACCAGAGATACATCCAAGCCCCAAGGGTAGACAGAAGCAGCTCTTCCTCTGGGGCCCCTGCTCTGGGAGGGCCGTTGGCACCCTTATGCAGATGGGGACACTGACGCTCCAGAGCAGTGCCTTGCCCAGAGCCCCACTGTGGTGGGCAGGGTTCTCCTGGCCTACTGAGGGGACATGCCCCAGGGCTCTCCCCAAATCTATGGGCGCTTGACTGCCCTGGCTGTGTGCCCAGTGGCACAGCTGCTGTCCCCCAGTCCTAGCAAAGGTTCTCTAAGGGCCCCTCTGTCTGGGGAGGCTGCAGAGTCCCTCCTGGCACAGTCAGAGGAGGTCCTAGGAGAGGGGCCTGAGTGCCCCCGCCCGTCCATGCCTGTTCCTCCAGATTCTGCAGGCTCTGGTGACACCTGCTGGCCACATGTCCCATCACCATGACAACTGTGACTGGGTTCCCCAAATCCCCCAGCAAGGTTTGGGTGGGGCAGAGTCTCCCAGG
>PVHX01026446.1:0-20839 GCA_004024805.1 Geosciurus inauris
TTGGGGCTGGGATTGTGGCTCAGTGGTAGAGTGCTTGCCTTGCATGCATGAGGCACTGGGTTCGATCCTCAGCACCACATAAGAATAAATAAATAAAATAAAGATATTGTGTCCATCTAAAAAAAAAATACTTTTTAGTTGTCAATGGACCTTTATTTTTTTCAATTTATATGCAGTGCTGAGAATCAAACCCAGTGCCTCACACATGCTAAGCAAGTGCTCTACCACTGAGTCCCAGCCCCAGCCCCCATGCATACTGTACATTTTCTTTCTTCCATACATAGTTTGGTTATCACATGACTCAATAATAAAACCAAGAAGTCTCACTCTTAGCTGTGCTTCTCTCCATCCTGTTAGGTAACTATTTTTTTTATTAATGTCTTATTTATCTTCACAATTTTTTCCTTATATGAATACCAACAAATATTTTGAAGTCCTCTCATTTCTTACACAAAAGGTAACCTCTATATACTTTGTTATTTGTTTGCTTTCCTCATTTTAGAAAACATCCTGAAAATCTTCCCAAATCAGTGCTGGAAGAACAACTTCAATTCTCTTTCACCACTGCGAAGTGTTCTGTTACCATCGCTTATTTGAACACCCCCAAGAATGGACATTCGGATTATTTCCAATCTTTTGCTTATTTCATTGCTGTAATAAATAAATTTGACGACAAGGGCGGAGGTGCACACCTGTAATTCCAGCGGCTCAGGAGGCTGAGGCAGGAGGGTGGCAAATTCAAAGCCGGCCTCAGCAATTTAGGCAGGCCCCAAGCAACTCAGTGAGACCCTGTCTCTAAATAAAATCCAAAAAGGGCTGGGGATGCGGTTCAGTGGTTAAGTACCCCTCAGTTCAATCCCTGGCACCTTCCATGAATGAATGAATGAATGAATGAATGAATGAATGAATGAATGAATAAACAAACTTTCCATACATCAGGTAAGTCAAATTCATTCCCAGAAAAGGGGTGGCTGGGTGAATGGACAAATGCTTCTGTAATCTTGGTATCTATTGCCAGATTGCCCATCACAGAGTAGAATGGTTTTTCATTCTCATGAACAAATGGGGACATCTTCTTCCTTCAGCCTACCTAGCAGAAGATGGTGTCAAGCTCTGGGGTGTTTGTTAATCTGCTAGATGAGAGATTATATTTTTCTATAGTTTTCCATTTGCATTCAGCTTGTGGTCAGTGAGGCTCAGCACCTTTTCATGTATTTAAGGAACATCTGCATATTGTCTTCAATGCCATGTCCTTGGATTATTTTTTCCAGTGATTTATTTTTTAAGGTCTTATAAGGAGCTGAAAATATTCAAACATTTTTCCTTTATCATTTTTACAGTTTAAAATTATTTTCAGAACTGGTAAATATTGACATCATTTATTTGAATTTGACTTAATAAATATATTTACTTGATAACATTAAAATATATAAATGTTTAAATATATTGAATATATTAAAATCTATTTCCTAAGTAAATGTATTGAATCTTAAGCCAGTTGTTGATGATAAAAATGAATAATTTAAAGGGACTTTCCTTGAAAAGTAACTAGTGCAGAGAAGATGCTCGGAATCTAGTTTGGTGTGAGGGATAATAATAGTATCTGACATTTGAATAGTCCTTTACCATTTACAAATTACTTTCAAGGTTATTTTTTGGTAGCTCAGAGGCAATTTTTAAAGTTGTATTAGTTAGGTTTGGGCTTGTCTCTAGTGAAGAAAAACTGAAAATAGCATTACCTTTAGCAAAACAAATTTCTCTGTCCTGTATAAGTCCAGATAAGTGATTCAGGGATGGCATTGGGTTCCATGGTACTAGAGATGTAGGCTCTTGACACTGATCTAGATCTCATGGCCCCAGATAGTGACATCAGTGGTGTAGATGCAGGATGGGAGCAGTAAAGATGAACAGGACAAAGGCACATGATGACTGACTATCTCTTAAGGACAGTTCCAGCCACCACAGAACCCTCCTCTTATACCCCATTGGCCAGAACTTATTCAGTTGGCCACATTCAGTTGCAAGGGAAGCTAGGATTATGCCAGGTGGCTGAGTGCCTCCGGAGGATGGGGATGGGAAGGATATAGTAAAAACGAAGGAGAATGGATTCTGAAGTTCAACTAGACATCTTTGCCTGAAAAATAGGTAGAAAAGGCATGGTTGTACTCATTATGAAGGGAAGAAGGGTTACAACTATTTTCCTGTTCAGGATGTTCTAACTGAACGTATCTCCTTTCTCCTGACATTTCACAAAAAAGAATAACAAAAGGAAAAAAACATCACATGCTCATAATAGTGAAGAACATGGACCGGGAGCTGTTTGTGAATGAGGAGGTTTAGCAAATTCCTGGCAGCCACAGAGTTTGTGAAAGAAGCTTTGATGGGGTTTGCAGTGGACGATGAAGTCAATCTGCCCAGCAGTAGCTAGGTGGGGGCCTGGGTCTGAGGGGATGGGGAAGGCACAGGGGAAGACCAAGAAATGGAAAAGGGAGATGATTAAGGGTTTCTGTATGAAACACTTGCTCCCCCTGCTCACTCCCTAGAATGCATTACAGCCAGGAATTTACCATTTTAAATATCCATCTATCTCTAAAACAACAGCACAATGATCTGAGAACTGGGACCACTGGTTATGACTATCAGTACCATAGAAACAGTTCTTATTCATTCTTTTGAAAACTGCAGGGTAAGATGGTTCCTTGATTACACACATTAGAGAAGAACCCATCAGTCAATAGAATCTACTTGTGTATCCAGAACTCCTCATGCCTAACTCCTCATTCTTAAATATCAATGCACTATCAAGATTATTTTTTAAAGAAAAGACCAAATAACTCTAAAACTCTAATAAAAAAAATAAAGGAAAAAATTACCCAAAATGTCACCATAGAGAACTAGAAATAACAGAAGAGAACTTTAAAAAAATCAGTATCTTTAGATTGACCATGTAATTTATCAATCAATCTGGGACAATTTTGAGAGTGATATGGGAAGCTAATAATAATTATGCCAGTACAACATATGCAGACCATGACTGATCCTTGCAAATCCAGACATCTGATTATGTTATCTTGGAAACATTTGGATAGATATTGCATCCATATGTGAGAACAGGAAGCTAAGAAAAAGGGAAAAAAAAACACAGAAGAGAAGACGTCATAAATGATACTACAGAAATACCAAGGATCATATGAGACTACTATGAACAAATGGGATAACTTAGAAGAATGGATGGATTCTAAAACACACACAACCTACCAAAAGTGAATCATGAAGAAAGAGAAAATCTCAACAGACCAATAAGGAAGAAGGAGATTGAATCAGTAATATAAATCCATCATCAAAGAAAAGCCCAGGACTTGATGACTTCACTGCTGAATTATACCAAACATTCAAAGAAGTACCAATATCAATCCGTTTCAAACTTAAAAAAAAAAATTGGGCTGGGTTTGTTGTTCAGTGGTAGAGCATTTACATAGCACGTGTAAGGCACTGGGTTCAATTCTCAGCACTGCATATAAATAAAGTCCATTGACAACTAAAAAAAATTGAAGTAGAGGAAATACTTCCAAACTCATTTTATGAAAGCACTATTACCCTGATAATAAAGCCAGACAAGGACACTACAAGAAAAGAAATGTATAGACCAACATTTCTGATGAACAGAGATGCA
The DNA here is from genome assembly GCA_004024805.1 of Geosciurus inauris. Lineage (NCBI taxonomy): Eukaryota > Metazoa > Chordata > Mammalia > Rodentia > Sciuridae > Geosciurus > Geosciurus inauris. The sequence goes on from PVHX01026446.1 coordinate 3,674, forward strand.
AAAATCTTCAACAAAAAAATAACAAACCCAATTCAGCAGAAAATTAAAAAGATCATTTACTATGATCCAGTGGGGTTTATCCTAAGGGTGCAAAGAAGTTTTAATATATGAATGTTTATAAATGTGATGCATTTAACAGAATGAAGGACAAAGACCATATGATCATCTTAATGCAGAAAATGCATTTGAAAAACTTCATCATTCATGATAAAAACTCAACAAATCAGGCATAGAACTAATACATCTTAACATAATAAAGACCACGTTCAACAAACTCACACTTAACATGATGCTCAATGGTGGAAAGCTAGAAGCTTTTCCTTCTAAGATTGGGAACAAGACAACTTGTTCCATTTCCACTACCTCTGTCCAACATAGAACTAAAATTCTTAGCCAGAGAAACCAGGCAAGAGAAGTAAAGAAAAGTCATCCAAATAAGAAAGGAAGAAGTTAAATTGTATCTGTTTGCAGATGGCATGATCTTTTATATATGAAAAACCCTTTAGGGTTTTCTCTACCAAGAAACTGTTGGAACACTTAAATGAATTCAGTAAAGTTGAATGATATGAAGTCAACCTACAAAAATCAGTAATATTTTTACACTAACAATGGACTATTTGAAAAAGAAATCAAAGCTGGGCATGGTGGTGCACACCTTTAATCCTAGCTACTCAGGAAGCTGAGGCAGGACTGAAAGTTCAAGGCCAGCTTTAGCAACTTAACAAGACCCTGTTTGCTTAATAAAATATAAAGGGCTGGGGATGTAGCCCAGTGGGAGAGCACTTGTGAAAGGCTGTGGGTTCAATCCCCCATACTGCAAAAAAAGAAATCAAGAAAGCAATTTTATTTTGCAATAGCTATAAAACCCCCCAAAATGCTTAGGAATAAATTGAACTAAGAAGTGAAAGACCTATACCCTGAAAACTACAACACATTGATGAAAGAAATTGATGAAGACATAAATAAATAGAAAGACAGCCTGTGCCCATGGATTGGAATAATTAATATTGTTAAAATGTCCAGACTACCCAAAGTGATCTATAAATTCAATGCAACCTTATCAAAATTTCAATGATATTTTTCATAGAAATAGGAAAATCAAATCTAAAATTCATAGGGAAACGCAAAAGGCCCAGAAAGCAAAGCAATCTTGAGCACAAAGATTCAAGGCATCACACTACCTGCCTTAAAAATACACTAGAAAGTTATGTCAGCCAAAATATCATGGTATTGACAGAAAAATGGACTTGCAAACAAATGGGACAAAATAGAATACCTAGAAATAAAGCTATACATATATAATCGATTGATTTTCAACAAAGATGCCAAAAATACACACTGGGGCAAGGGCAGTCTCTTCAAAAAATGGTGTTGGGATAACTGAATATCCATATGCAGAAGGTTAAAATTAAATCTTGACAGGCCAAGGCCCAGGACCACCTTCAGGGACCACTTTGGGAGCCCAGCCAAGGGCAGACCCAAGACTGCTAGCCGCCAATCACAGGGAAACCCAAACACAGGACAAGGACTGCCTCTGGGGACTCCTGTGGGAGACCTAGCTTAAGTGAGGCCTGGGATTGCCCCCAGTTCCGTGCCAGAGTTCCTGCCAATCTACAGGAGCAAGGCCAAGGCCCAAGACCACCTTCAGGGACTGCTGCAGGAACCCAGCCAAGGCCAGTCCCACTGCCGTGTTGAGTTACCTCCGCTACCACCGCCACCATCTTTAGTGGCAATAGTGTCCATCTGGGGGCACCTGTTGGGGACTTGAAGTGAACTCCAAGGTGAGATACAGGTAATCTGTAGTGTCACTACAAGATTATAGGATAGAAACTGCAATATCTCAGATTGACATTTCAAGAAAGGAAGATACATAATCAACATGAAAAAATAAGAAAAGGAAGTGCCCCAAATAAACCAAGATACTATAATGATAGAATTCATTGACAGCACTGTTGACGAAATGTCAGAAAGAATTCAGAATGTACATAATTAAAATGACCTGCAAATTAAATAATGACTTAAGTGAGCAAGTACAGGCAAAAATTGATCACTCCAACAAAGAAATAAGAGAGCAAATAAAGGCAACCATTGGTCACTCCAACAAAGAGATAAGAGAGCAAATAAAGGCAACCACCGATCACATCAATAAAGAGATAAGGGAGCAAATACAGGTAGCAAAAGATTACTATAAGAAAGAGATAGAGATTGTGGGAAAAAACCAATCAGAAATTCTTGAAATGAAGGAAACAATAAGCCAAAAAACTCCATAGAATGCATCACCAGCAGACTAGATCACTTGGAAGACAGAACCTCAAATAATAAAGACAAAATATACAATCTTGAAAATAAAGTTGACCATACAGTGAAGATGGTAAGAAATCATAAACAGAACATACGAGAATTATGGGATAGCATCAAAAGATGAAATCTAAGATTTTGGGGGGGATAGAAGAAGGCACATAATTTCAAACCAAAGGAATGCACAATCTTTTCAATGAAATAATATCAGAAAATTTCCCAAATCTGAAAAATGAATTGGAAAATCAAATACAAGAGGCTTACAGGACACCAAATGTACAAAATTACAACAGATCTACACCAAGGCACATTATAATGAAAATGCCCAGCATACAGTATAAGGATAGAATTTTAAAGGCTATAAGAGAGAGAAATCAGATTACATATAGGGGGAGACCAATTTGGATCTCAGCAGATTTTTCAACCCAGAACCTAAAAACCAGGAGATCATGGAACAACATATATCAAGCTCTGAAAGAAAATGGATGCCAACCAAGAATCTTATACCCAGCAAAACTGAGCTTCAGATTTGATGATGAAATAAAAACTTTCCATAATAAACAAAAGTTAAAAGAATTTATAGCAAGGAAGCCTGCACTATACAGCATTCTCAGTAAAATATTCCATGAGGAGGAAATGATAACCAACAATGAAAATATACAAAGAGAGGAACTACGCTAAAAAAAAAAAAGGACAATCAAAGGAGAAATCAAGTCAAGGTAAAAACCAAAAACAAACCAAAATGACCAGGATTACAAATCATATTTCAATAATAACCCTGAATGTGAATGGCCTAAACTCATCAATTAAAAGACATAGACTGATAGACTGGATTTTAAAAAAGACCCAACAATATGCTGCCTTCAAGAGACTCATCTCACAGGAAAAGACATCCACAGACTGAAAGTGAAAGGGTAGGAAAAAACGTATCACTCACATGGACCATGTAAACAAGCAGGAGTTTCCATCCTCATATCAGATAAAGTGGACCTCAAACCAAAGTCAGTGCAAAGGGACAAAGAAAGACATTTTGTACTTCTTAAGGGACTCATACATCAACAAGACATACCAATCATAAATATCTATGCTCCAAACAATGGGGCATCTATACATATCAAACAAATCCTTCTCAACTACAAGAATCAAAGAGACCATAACCCAATCATACTTGGTGACTTTAACACAGCTCTCTCACCACTGGATAGATCTTCCAAACAAAAACTAAACAAAGAAACCATAGAACTCAATAGCACTATCAATAATTTAGACTTAACAGACATATATAGAGTATTCCATCCATCAATGAGAGAATACACTTTTTTCTTAGCAGCACATGGATCCTTCTCCAAAACAGATCATATGTTATGTCACAAAACAAGTCTTAGCAAATACAAAAAAAAAAAAAAAATCAGAAATACTACCCTGCATCCTATCTGACCATAATGGAATAAAATTAGAAATCAATGACAAATTAAAAAATAGAAACTACTCCAACACCTGCAAACTAAATAATACTCCATTGAATGACACATGGATAACAGAAGACATCAGGGAAGAGATAAAAAAAAATTCTTAGAGGTAGATGAAAACTTCAATATAATATTTCAAAATCTCTGGGACACCATTAAGGCAGTGCTAAGAGGAAAGTTCATTGCATTAAGGTCATTCATTAGAAGAAGAAAAAGTCAACAAATAAGTGACTTGATTCTACATCTCAAAGCCCTAGAAAAAGAAGAATAAACCAACACCAAAACAAGTAGAAGACAAGAAATAATTAAAATCTGGTCTGAAATCAATTAAATTGAAACAAAAGAATTCAAAAAATTGACAAAACAAAAAGCTGGTTCTTCAAAAAAATAAACAAAATTGACAAACCCTTAGCCACCCTAACAAAAAAAAGACAGAAAACTCAAATTATTAAAATTTGTGATGAAAAAGGAAATATCATAACAGACACTACTGAAATACAGAGGATAATTAGAAAATATTTTGAAAATTTATACTACAGTAAAGTAGAAAACCCTGAGGACACCGAAAGATTTCTAGAGGCATATGACCTACCCAAACTGAACCAGAAGGTCATAAACAACTTAAACAGATCCATTTCAATCAAGGAAATAGAAGATGTCATCAAAAGCCTGCCAACCAAGAAAAGCCCAGGACCAGATGGCTTCTCAGCCGAGTTCTACAAAATCTTTAAAGAAGAATTAATACCAATACTCCTCAAACTATTTCATGAAATAGAAAAGGAGGGAACCCTTCCAAATTCATTCTATGAGGTGAGTATCACCCTGATACCAAAACAAGACAGAGACACATCAAAAAAGGAAAATTTAAGACCAATATCCCTGATGAATATAGATGCAAAAATTCTCAATAAAATTTTGGCAAATTGCATGCAAAAACATGTTAAAAAAATAGTGCACCATGATCAAGTGGGGTTCATTCCAGAGATGCAAGGTTGATTCAACATATGGAAATCAATTAACATAATCCATCACATCAATAAACTTAAAGATAAGAATCATATGATTTCATCAATTGATGCAGAGAAAGCATTCGACAAAATATAGCACCCTTTTATGTTCAAAACACTAGAGAAACTAGGGATAGTAGGAACATACTTCAACTTTGTAAAAGCTATCTATGCTCAACCCAAGGCCAACATCATCCTAAATGGAGAAAAATCAGAAGCATTTCCTCTAAAAATGGGAACAAGACAGGGATGCCCTCTTTCACCACTGCTATTCAACATAGTCCTTGAAACTCTAGCCAGAGCAATTAGACAGATGAAAGAAATTAAAGGGATCTGAATAGGAAAAGAAGAACTCAAACTATCATTATTTGCCAACGATATGGTCCATATTTAGAGGATCCAAAAAATTCCACCAGAAAACTTCTAGAATTAATAAATGAATTCAGCAAAGCAGCAGTATATAAAAGCAACCCCCATAAATCAATTGCACTTCTATACATCAGTGATGAATCCTCTGAAAGAGAAATTAGGAAAACTACCCCATTCACAATAGCCTCAAAAAAAAAAAAAAATAAAATACTTGGGAATCAATCTAACAAAAGAGGTGAAAGATCTCTACAATGAAAACTACAGGACACTAAAGAAAAAAAATTGTACAAGACCTTAGAAGATGGAAAAATCTCCCATGCTCTTGGATAGGCAGAATCAATATTGTCAAAATGGCCATACTACCCAAAGCACCATATAGATTTAATGCAATTCCAATTAAAATACCAACATCATTCTGTATAGAAATAGAAAAGGCAAACATGAAATTCATTTGGAAAAATAAGAGAGCCAGAATAGCCAAAGCAATCCTTAGCCAGAAGAGTGAAACAGGAGGCATCACAATACCAGAACTTATACTATACTACACAAAGCTATAGTAACAAAAACAGCATGGTACTGACACCAAAATAGACATGTAGACCAATGGTATAGAATAGAAGACACAGAGAGTAATGCACATAAATACAGCTATCTCATACTAGACAAAGGTACCAAACACGTATATTTGGAGAAAAGATAGCCTCTTCAACAAATGGTGCTAGGAAAAATGGCAATCCATATGCAGCAAAATGAAACTAAACCCCATCTCTCACCATGCACAAAATTCAACTCGAAGTGGATCAAGGACCTGGGAATTAGACCAGAGACCCTAATAGAAGAAAAAGTAGGCCCAAATCTTCATCATGTTGGGTTAGGACCTTACTTCCTTAACAAGACTTCTATAGCACAAGAAGTTAAATCAAGAGTCAATAAATGGGATGGATTCAAACTAAAAAGCTTCTTCTCAGCAAAAGAAATAATCAATGAAGTGAACAGAGAGCCTACATTCTGGGAACAAATTTTTGCCATACACACATCTGATAGAGCACTAATCTCCAGGATATATAAAGAACTTAAAAAATTTAACACCAAACAACCCAATCAATAAATGGGCTAAGGAGCTGAACAGACACTTCTCAGAAGATATATAATTGATCAACAGACATATGAAAAAATGTTCAACATCTCTAGCAATTATAGAAATGCAAATCAAAACTACTCTAAGAATTCATCTCACGCCAGTCAGAATGGCAAATATCAAGAATACAAACAACAGTAAGTGTTGGCAAGGTTGTGAGGGAAAAGGCACACTCATACATTGCTGGTGGTCTGCAAATTGGTGCAACCAATCTGGAAAGCAGTATGGAGATTCCTTAGCAAACTCGGAATAGAACCACCATTTGACCCAGCTATCCCACTGCTCAGTCTAAACCCAAAAGACTTAAAAACAGCATACTACAGTGACACAGCCACTTCAATGTTTATAGCAGCTCAATTCACAATAGCTCAACTGTGGAGCCAATTTAGATGCCCCTCAATAGATGAATGGATAAAGAAACTATGGTATATATACAAAATGGAATATTACTCAGCAATAAAAGAGAGTCAAATTATGGAATTTGCCAGTAAATGGATGGAGTGGAGAATATCATGCTAAGCCAAGTAAGCCAATCCCCAAAAACCAAATGCCAAATATTCTCTCTGATAAGTGGATGCTGATCCATAATGGAGGAGAGGACAAGGGAAGAATGGAAGAACTTTGGTCAAACGGGAAGCGGGGAGGGGGCGTGGGGACAGTAAAGATGGTGGAATGAGATGGACATCATAGCCCTAGCTTCATGTATGACTGCATATATGATGTGATTCTACATCACGTACACCCAGAGAAATGAAAAGTTGTGCTCCATCTGTGCACAATGAATTAAAATGCATTCTGCTATCATGTATACCTAAGTAGAATAAATAAATTAAAAAACATTAAACCTTTATCTCACACCATATAAAAATCAACTAAAAATGGATTGAAGACTTAAATGTAAGACCTGGAACTGTGAACTATTAAAAGAGAGCAGGAGAAAAGCTCTAAGATATTGGTTTTGGCAATGATTTTTTGAATATGATCCAGTAGCACAGGCAACACCACCAAAAACAGGCCAATAGGATTACATCAAACTACAAAGATTTCATACATCCAAGGAAACAATCATTGTACAGGTTGAAAAAACAACCCATACAATGGAATAAACTATTTCTAAATTATACATTTGATAAAGGGTTAATATTGAAAATGAGTAAATAACTAAAACAACTCAAAAAAAGAGAAAATGACTTGATTTAAAAATGAACAAGAGGCCAACTGTTGTGGTGCATGCCTGTAATCCCAGTGGCTCAAGAGGCTGAGGCAGAAGAATCAGGAGTCCAAAACCAGCCTCAGCAACTTAGTGAGGCCCTGAGCAACTTAATGAGAACCTATCTCAAAATAAAAAATAAAATGGGCTGGGAATGTGGCTCAGTGGTTAAGTGCCCCTGAATTCAATCCCCAGTACCAAAAATAAAAAATAAAAATGGACAAAGGAACTGAAGTGACATATATACAACATGTTTATGAAAAATGCTGAAATCACTACTCATTGGAGAAATGCAAATTAAAATCACAATAAGATAGTGTCTCACACCAGTTAAGTACGCTGTTATCAAAAAAGGTGAATGATAACAAGTGCTGGTGAAGGTGTGGAGAACAGGGAACCCATGCACACTAGTGGTGGGATTGTGATTATGGAAAACTGTGGAGGTTCTTCAAAGTGTTTAAATGGAACTATGGTTTGATCTAGAAGTCCTACTTCTGGGTCTTAACTCCAAAAGAAATGAAGTCAATATGTCAAAGAGATATCTGCACTTACCTGTTCTTTGTAGCATGTTCACAATAGCCAAGATCTGAAATACTACTTGACTTTTAAAGAATGAAATCCTGTCATTAGCCAAACATGGATGAGCACGAAGGACATTATGTTAAGTGAAATGAACCAGGCACAGAAAGACAAGCCACATGATCTCACTTGTATGTGGAATCTAAAGAAAGGTGAGCTCATAGAATTAGAATGCAACATGGTGGAAATGGTGGTTAAACAGTAGCTGGGGGCAGGTAAAATTGGGGAAGTTGAGATACTGGTCAAAAGACACAAATTTTCAGTTAGACACAGGAGAAATAAGTTTCACAACATGATGACTACAATTAATAACAATGTACTCTTGAAAATCACTGAGGATTTTAAGTCCATTTGCCACAAGAAGTAAGTATGTGAGGTAAAGCTTATGTTAACTACCTTAATTTAACTCCTCCACACTGTACAACTATTTGGAAATAACAAATTGTGTGTGATAAATAGATGCAATTTTGTCAATTAAAAAATAAGAGGAAAAAGCTCTATCAAACACAAATATATATGATATTTTCCTATTTCCCATCTCAAAGCACAAGGAAACTTCTCAGAGGGAAAATCGTCAGGCAGTGTGGCTAGGGTTTTCACATCTGAAAATGTTGACAGTAACTCTTGATTTTGTTGTGAAGAATAAACTAGTTAATGTACATGGAACACTTAAAATAGTCTCTGGCACCCTGGAGTAAATGTTAGCTATTACAACTTATTATGACTAACAGCAAGACATATCAAACAAAAAGGTATTTCTCTAATACGTACACTGTTGTCTTTAAATTTTATTAGAATTTTATAAAGCCTGACATGCCACTTTTTCATCTTGTTATTTGGAGACTGCTAATGTGTGATATTTGATTTTATCTTTTCTGCATATTCTGAGTATATTATCTATGCACCTCTTTCATTTCAGCTTTATATTATCAACATTTTAGTTTATGTTTGCCTGTTGGTGTTGGTAATTTTTCAGGTATTATAGCTTCCTTCTATAGGTATAAAGAAAAAAAATGCTATTCATTAGGGAAAAAATCAAAATAGTTATTAATTTTCCTTATTTACACGAACAGGTTTATCATTTACCTTAGCATTTGAGCCTAAGGAACAGATCATTATTGTCCATGTTTTAAACAAAGGTGGTACTTAAAAATATTTAGCTGGTACAGCATGGACCAGTCAGAGAAGATAGGAGTGGTCAGAGTGGACACTGGCCTTAAATGCCGCTTACTCTCCACCTTGTTTTCCAGCTAAGACCAGCATTTGTTCTGAAGAATCTGAGTGAGATGGGTAAATTTAACTTTTAGTTCTTTGCAAGAGTTTTTGATAGGTTCTTCCTGCCCCAGAAGAACTCCACTGTCAATCACCACTTCTAAAATAGTCATAGGAATTAGAGATCACTAATAATGAGGGTCATCATGAGTGGACCTTAAGAGTTCTCACAAAGGCCATGTGTTGAAGACTTATTCCCAGGGTGGCACTATTGGGAGGTGGTAGAGCCATTAGGAGATGGGGCCTGGTGGAAGGAAGTTAGGTCACTGGGGTAAGCCCTTTAAGGCCATACTGGGACCTTGGGCATTTCTTCTTCTTTCTGCTTCCTGGTAGCCATGAGTCAACAGATTTCCTCTGCTACACATTCCCTCCATGTGGTACTATGCTGCCTCAGGTCCAAAGGACTGAAATTTCTGAAACTGGGAGCCAAAATAAACCTTTCTTCCTTTTAAGTTGTTTACCTTAGGAATTTTGTCACAGCAACAGAAAGCTAACATAAGAAGCACTGGTTGCCATTTCTAAAATATTGAGGTATTCTACCCTCTGGTATTGTGTAGTTCCCTGTACATTTTCACAGGACTGAGAAATAATAGGGCCAGTGAATAAGAGAAATCAAAAGGAAGTATTAAGCAAATACAATGGCATACATGCTGTCCCAGAAAGGGACAGAGAAAAAAAGAGAAACAATCAGAAACTAAGAGGGAATTCTCAAAATTTCATAGATATATATACACATACATATATATATGAAATGTATATATATATTTTCATATATATATATGATTACAAAATTTAAAGTTTTAGAGAGATATCTATAAAGTTAAGAAAAATCTTTCTGAACACAGAAAAAAGAGAAGATGGAAAATATGAAGATATTTAAACCAAAGGAAATAAGAGAAGTAAAGGTGCAAAACTTTCAAAACATAAGGACTACCAAATTCCCAGCTAGAAACAATTCTTTTGCCTAGATATATTCACTGTAGAATTTTATAACCCTAGGGATCAGAAAATTCTGTGGGTTTCCAAAGAAGAAGAAAAATAAAGTCTCCTGCAAAGGAAAGAGAAACAGACTGGTGACTGATTTCGACTCCACAACCACAGATACCAAAATGCACTAGAATAGTCTTTTCAAGTTCTCAGAGCAGATTATTTTGAAATTAGAATTCTATATCAAACTAAACAAGCATTTAAATGTGAGCACGTAATAAAATCAGTTTCAGGTATTCAAGAATGAAGGAAGTTTACTCCTATATATCCCTTCTGAGCAAGATATTTGAGTGTATCAAAACGGAGGCAAAACTCTCAGAAAAGGAAAGATTTTTTGTAACAAATGATGCAATTCACCCAGGAAATTTCCAGATGCCAGTTATCAGCTGACCCAGTAAGCAGTTTGCATCAAAACAATATCTGCTGACTCCAAGAAAAATATTTTCGAGAAGAACAAAATAGATTTCAGGGAATAATCAGAATAACTGCCAGCTGCCATAATAATGAAGATAATATTCCTTTTACCAATAAGAAAAAAAAAGCAATCAGAAACTCCAGGAAAAACAAAAAATTGTACCACTAAGTTATAGTCCAAATAGAAACAACACTAAACTGTGCCCTTATTTTAAGCAATCAGATGAGTGTGAGAAAGAGAAGAATTTGTTCTTGATGCCAGAAATATTTTGCTTTGACGGCACTCAGGTCATGACATTGGAACTAGAGAGAAGAAATGTAATCAGTGCACCCTACTTACTCTGTAATTTACCATATTTACACAGTCATAGCGTAAGCACTCTGTTCTGGGTTTCAGTGTTTAGACTCCACCTATAAACAAAACAGGGAAAATTTCATTGTGGCTACAGAATAGATAGAATTGGGGAGGGAGAAGAGAGGTAGAGGAGAGAGACATGGTGCTTCTATCTTACAGAATGGGAAATTAAAGGTCTCATTAACTGTGGATGGAAAAAGGGTTTTCTACAGTTCCGGAGAAACTAAAATAGCTGGAGTTTTCAAAACCTGTGGAGGAGTGGGGAGATGAATTAAAACTAAGTGGATAGGTAATGTCTTCTAAGGCTGTTGATCAAGACAGGGCAGTATAAACATGCCATTTGAGGATAGAGAAGAAACCACAGACGAGCTATAAACAGAAACTGGTTAAAAGTTTTCATCTATGGAAGCGAAATGACACTGGGGAGGGACAGGTTAAGGGGCATGTTTATTCACATTATAAAACCTTTGTATTATTTCATATTTGAACAACACACATGAATTACTCCGATAAAGTGTGAATGCCTAAGTCTTAGAAATCTGTTTCATTGCCACGACATAAAAATACCAACATGGATGACGAAACAGGTAAAATATTCACATAACATGGGACAAAGGCAAAGGTGGGGTGAATTATCCCAAGTGACAGTGGCCCGTGGCTGAAGGGTGGCAGGGCTGGGAACTCAGTTCTTCCCACACAGAGTACAGTGCCTGCCTCAGGGGATCTTGGAGCAGATGGAGTAGACAGGAGTGAGGTGGTGCTTGGTGGCCCTTGGAGCAGAGCTCAATGCAAAGCACTGTTTCAACTGTTCCATTTGCCAGTCCTCACCAGTTATCTACAAGCTCTCAGTCACTTCAGATCTTGTTTTAGACTCTGATGGGACCTAAATAAAAACAGAAACAGCCCACATGATGGATAAATGTACAATGTGCACACCTGGAATGTCTGCAGGTGTAGTCTCTTAAAAATACATTGCAGGTGCAATAGTATATGAGAAGGAGCGGCGAGGTCAAACCTTCCAGAAGGTGAATGGTCCGTTGGCAATGTGGCTCTGGTGTGTCTAGGTTCATCTGCACGTGTCCAGTGTTTTCTAAAAGTACATCTTATTCATCCTGCTATGCAAGGGCTGGTTAAATGGAGCAGAGACAGACAGCAGGCTCCCTGATGGTCCTGTCCCAAGTCCTCCCTCCTGCCTTCTGCTTGTCTTCCTCAGCTTTACATCTTTATCTTCAGTCTCTGGCTCCTGGTAACTTTGAGGCTTATTTCTGTCCACTTGCCCAGCTTAGTGACACAGTCCCAACACCTTTCCATAAATATTCTCTTTTAAACCAACAGTGGGCATAGGCCCATGGGGCTGCTCATCATGAGGCGTCTCTGACACAGATGCCATCTCTGCCCTTCAGGGGTTTGGGTTTTAACACTTGAAGGACCTTACTTTTCTATGTATACACTCCAGGTAAGGAATCAGAGGAGCCCAGCTTCAGTCCTGGGCCACATACTACATAAATATCCTCTTCTCTTCCTTCTCTTAGAGAGGACAAGCAACTGCCAACAGATTTTAAATTCCTCATCTCTCCTTAGGTGGTTTCGCTTATTAAAGGGAATTGTTCCCACCCTGGACCCAGCTTCTTACCTGAATCCATGGCCCTCTGGGTAAGGAGGAAAGATTAGAATACTGAAATACATCTCCTGCCAATGGGGAGCTTCACAGAAAGCCTTAATGACTATAATCTGGAATTATAAATAGAATTCGTAGAGCCTTTTACATAGCCAGGAGGCCACTGTGGAAGAAATACATGTTGTCTTCGGGGATGCAACATACAGTCACCAAGTTGAGCACTGAGAAATAAAATAGAGACCAACAAGGTTAAGTTCAGGGGCAGAGGGGGCCTGCCTCTTCTTCTGAACTCTCCTGAGAACTTGCTGTAGTGTTTGAATCTTGAGTTTGATCTAGATCCAATCAGCCGACTTTGCCAGGTGGTGGGAAGAAGGTCTGAACTTCCTGTCAGGAGACTTACCTGTTGAGGGAGCTGGCCCACCTTTCACCTACTGTGGATGTGAGCCCTGACTGAGAAATTGCTTTCCTTCTACATCTCTCCTGAGAAGCCCTGCAAGTCGCCATTTGAAGCAATAGAAGATGAGGTGTATAAGTGGTCACCACTCTCTGGGAGGCTAACGTTTGCAAGATGCAAGGTGTCTGTGTGTACAAAGCACCCACAGATTCTAGACTGAATAATAAGCTGACTTACACATGTAAAAACTATTATATCCCCACGTATATAGATGCCAAAGTGATTAATAAAATACAAATAATTTTAAAGCATTAATTGACTAACAGTTACCATCATTATGTGGCTTCACAAAGGACATTAAAAATATAACCATGGGCCTTCTCTCTGCTTCTCTTTCCCTAATTAGGTTTCTATAGATCTCTATTTTCCTTCAGAGTACTCCCACAGTTTATGACCATATGCCTATTTGCATAATTGTTTGATGTCTGTCTCTCCCAATAGACTCTGAGCTTCATGAGGACAAGCCCTGCTTTGGTTTTCCTCAAAAATTATGTCCCCAACTGCTCGTGCTCAGTAAACATTTAAATAAACAAATGAGCTGGTGGGGTTAGGACAGTAAATCATTCAGAGAAATTGTCAATATAAAAGATGCCACATAAAATCATCACTGGAAACTCTTTTAGATTAATCAGCATAGAGTCTGTCTCTAGTTGGGAGGGTGCCTGAGAATTTTCTATTTATTTATTTGCTTACATAGTTTGAGGGGGACACTGACCTATATAACTGAGACCCAGAAGAATCAAGAGATTTACCAAAGAGGCATGTTGGTTCATTATAAATGCGGAGGCAATTCCAGCCCAGTGGTCTTTCCTGAATCACTGTCAATGTTTAATTACGTTTATTTTTGATCTGTATATAGTGCTGGGAATGATACAAAGCAGATCAAATAGAGGCTTAGCCTCTGTGATGATTACCATCTGAAAGAGTAGTTATCAATCCACTGCCTATTTTATGTAGCATCTTTCATATTGACATTTTCTCTGAATGATTTACTATAAACTATATACTTAGCCCTCTGGGGTGTATAATGGTGTCAATTGCAAACGACAGGTTGCTAAAAAGAGGGAATCCATTTTCTGCAGCTCCTCCCCACTCCCTTTGCCTCTGAGGCCCTTCCTGAGCCTGAAATTAGACTGTACTATTTATGGAATGCCAACCACTAGAAAGAACTATCCTAGGTGCTGTGGGGAAAATACACAGGATTTAACACCCATGGTATCTGCTTTAGAGGGGAAAACAAGCAAGTCTACATTTATTTTTTTCTGTAGCTAGCTAGGGTTCTTTCTCTCCAAAGACCTGTTCTGGGCATTTGGCAGCTGCAGAGTTGACCTGCAAATAAATTCGACTATATTCACAGTTCCTAAAAATGACTGTGACCAGTTCCCTCACATAGGTGAGAAGAAAATATTTGTAGCAAGAGCAGAGGTGCCTAAGATAAAGCTGCACAAAGTAAGCAGGAGAGACTTGAGAGTGAATAAATCCAGTACACATTCTTGGCTGTTAGGAAGCTGCGGTCACTTGGTTACAAATGAAAGTCCAACATGCATCCTGCATGGGACACTGCCAGCAGCCTATGGGACACGTCACTCCCCTATCTCACTTAACGGTTATCTGCTGCCACTGCTTGACAAGGAATATCTGAAAACTCAACTCTACCCTGGATGAACTGAGACTTCTGTTTCTGCAGGTCCCAACTGGGAAATAGGGTGACCAGATTTCAACTGCCTCCAAAAAAATTAGTTTTGAGATAAAAATTTCTTTTCATCTTGATCCTTAATAGCAAAATCTTTTCTCGCATCATTTAGTTGGGTGCACCCAGGGAAGGGCCTCAAAAGGCAGGGATATCAATAACAGGGCTACAGACAGGGACAAGGGTCCTGTGGCTTGCTTGGATATGGGCTGCAAGATGGTTCATCTCTCTGAAGTGGCTTATTTCCTTCTGCTTTCTGCCAGCAGCCATATAGGGCATTTTATATGCAATGACCCATTTATTCTATCCAACCTCCCAGTGAGGGGCGCACCATCCTCTTCTTGCCGATTTCAGAATAAACAAGTTCAGAAACACTAAGCTCCTTGCCCAAGGTCACACAGCTAACAGAGCGGAGGTAAGCTTTGAAGCCATTCTTTTGTTATCACAGAGCCACGTTCTGCTTACAGGCAAGAACTATGCTTACATCTACAGAGAAGCTTGTAGACACCTGGACGACTTAGCCTTCTAACAGACTTTAGGGGGCAATCAGACCCTCCTTGCTGTTTGAGGAACCTCCTGCTTCTTGCCTGGTGAGGTGGGGTGGGCAGGACTCTTCCAGGCAGAGCCCTGCTCTCCTTCCTCTGCAAGAGAAAGCAGATCCACAACACACACCAAGTCCACTCTCCAGACTTTCCTGTGGAATTGCAATATGTTCTGTTTCATGTTTCCTAAATTGCTTGCAACATGCAGCTGTGCTAGGTCAGAATCTCAGAGGGGCTTCTGGGATTCCAGACAGGGTGGGGGCTGCCACCAGGCTTTCTCAGGGCTGGGAAGAATACAATTCACAAATGTGGAGCATCTGAGGAATTTAGGGGCGAAAAGAGAGAAACTTCTGGCTGGAAGTGGCTAAGATTCCTGGACCTTCAGGGTGTCAGGGCACAGTTTCAAGGATGCTTGTGTTGTGGATCTAATGATAAAACAGCCATTTATTGACAGTGACTCGGCTCCAGGTACCCTGGGAAGGACGTTTTACAGATATTCAATTCATCTTTCCCATCAGTTCTGATGGCATTTTGGCATTTAATCCTCTCAATAACCCTGAAAGGTGGGTATCAACAGGCACATGCCACACATAAGTAAGTAGAGGTCCAGAGATAATTACTGGCCCAAGTCTTCACAGCTTCAAGGCCAAGTCAGGATTCAAATCTCAGCTCTTTGACCCAAATGCACATGTTGTTAATGATGACAATATACTGTCTCTGTGAATTTATTCAGAAGCTAATGAATATATCAGACAGCCTTTTCTCCACCTCCTACCTTACCTACCCACCCAATACTTGGGCAATTAAAATAGTTGAGTTCACTTATAAGGGGGAATAGAAAAAGAAAAAAGCATTTGGACTTGTCCCAGTTACATGAATTAATTCTGTCTTGGGGTTCTGACAGCAGCATAAACCACAGAGCCCAGAATCCCACGATGAAATTATATCGTTAAAGCCCTTGGCAGCTCAGCTATTATTTTATGTAAAATATATGCATGGCTACTGAGAAATCCCCTCCACCAGCAACCAGGATGAAAAAATATATATATATTAGTAATGATAGGATTCTCTGCTATCATGCTTGTATTTACGTGACATTATTCATAGGAATGTTGCTTGTTTGGAATCAGGCAGGTAAACAGTTTCAAATTCCAACTCTCTATTGTAGAAAATAATAAACTGGCTGCCTGACCATGCAAATGAAGGAACTCTGAAACCTCCAGCCTCCAATCCAGCACCGGGCACACCAACATTCCACACACGTCTCCCTGCCCAAAGAGAGCCTGGCTCAGGCCACGGAATCTTTCCAGAGCCAGCATCAAAGGCTGTGCGAGGCTCTGTATTTGGGACATCTCCTTGCAGCCGCCGTCAGCGGTGGGGTGGGGTCAGTGAGGGCAAATAACTAAACATTTTCTTCAAAACGCCATAGTTGGAATTCCCTGGCCTGGCTTGGGCTCCTTCCCCCGCAGCACACAAGCATTTCCTAGCCTTACCGAGTCCTCTGGGCCCAGGGGCTGGCTGGTCCCCACCCCACCCACCTGCTGCACACGTTATTGCCCAGCCAAGGCATGAAAGAGCTTTCCTCTGCAGAGAGGGACAGAGCCGGAGACACACCCTGGCTATCTATAGAAAATCCCTCTGGGGGTTCTGCTGACAAGTCACTCGAGATCGCTCCTTGGGCTTTATTATGTCACAGGAACCCTGGCTGGAATGCGGAGGATTAAATTCCAAGCCCTTCCCAGTCGCCTGGGCTGGGAGGGAGGG
>PVHX01026447.1:0-20834 GCA_004024805.1 Geosciurus inauris
AGAAGGGTTTCTTTGATGAACATGGCTGCCCCATTGTTTGGTGCATAGATATTTAAGATTGTTATGTCTTGTTGATGTATGATTCCCTTGAGCAGTATGAAATGACCTTCTTTATCCCTTTTCACTAACTTTGGTTTGAAGTCTACTTTATCTGAAATGAGGATGGAAACTCCTGCTTGTTTACATAGTCCATGTGAGTAACAATTTTTTTTCCGTCCTTTCATCTTCAATCTGTGAGTATCTCTTTCTATGAGATGAGTCTCTTGGAGGCAGCATATTGTTGGGTCTTTTTTTTAAATCCAATCTGCCAGTCTGTGTCTTTTAGTTGCTGAGTTTAGGCCATTGACATTCAATGTTATTATGGAGACATGGTTTGTATTTCCAGACATTTTGGTTTATTCTTAGTTTTTAACTTGACTGGGTTTCTCCTTTGACTGGCCTTTAGTGTAGCTCTTCCCTCTGCAAGTTTTCATTATTGTTTTTTATTTCCTCCTCATGGAATATTTTGCCAAGAATGTTCTGTAGTGTTGGTTTTCTTGCTGTGAATTCTTTTAATTTTTGTTTATCTGGGAAGGTTTTTATTTCATCTTCAAATCTAAAACTTAATTTTGCTGGATATAAGATTCTTGGTTGGCATCCGCTGTCTTTTAGCACTTGGTATATGCTTTGCCATGATCTTCTTGCTCTCAGGATCTGGGTTGAGAAGTCCATAGTGATCCTAATTGACTTCCCCCTATATGTAATTTGATTCCTTTCTCTTGTGGCTTTTAAGATTCTCTCCTTGTTCTGAATGTTAGGTATTTTCATTATGATGTGCCTTGGTGTAGGTCTGTTGTGATTTTGAACACTTGGTGTCCTGTAAGCCTCTTGAATTGGATTATCCAATTCATTCTTCATATTCGGATAGTTTTCTGATATTATATCATTGAATAGGTTGCTCATTCCTTTGGTTTGGAGTTCTATGCCTTCTTCTATCCCAATAATTCTCAAGTTTGGTCTTTTAATGTTGTCCCAAAGCTCTTGGATGTTCTGTTCATGGCTTCTTACCATCTCACTGTGTGGTCAACTCTATTCTCCAGGTTAAATATTTTGTCTTCAGTATCTGAGGTTCTGTCTTCCAAGTGGTCTAATCTGCTGGTGATGCTTTCTATTGAGTTTTTGATTTGGTTTATTGTTTCTTTCATTTCAAGGATTTCTATTTGGTTCCTTTTCAGAATCTCTATCTCCTTATTGAAGTGATTTTTTACTTCTAGTATTTGACTGTGTATCTCTTTATCGAAGTGATCTTTTACTTCCTGTATTTGCCTACGAATCTCTTTATCAAAGTGATCTATTGCTGACTGGGTTTGCTCTCTTATATCATTCTTTAAGCCACCGATCATTTTAATTATGTACATCCTGAATTCCTGTTCTGTCATTCCTCCTGCTGTACAGACCATGGATTCTAGGAGTGTAGTATCTTGGTTTGTTTGAGTCACTTTCTTCCCTTGTTTTCTCATGATGTTTGTGTGTCTTTCCTTATAGCTCTGCTGATCCAAGGTGTTACGTTTTTTTTTTTTTTTCTAATTTTTGTTTTTTAGTTGTTGATGGATCTTTATTTTATTCATTTATTATTTATATGTGGTACTGAGGATCGAACCCAGTGCCTCACGCATGATAGGCAAGCGCTCTACCACTGAGCTACAGTCCCAGCCCCAAGGTGTTACGGTTTTAACTCTTATATGGTTATAGTTTCCCTGCAGAGTTTCCTTACCTCTCCTCCTGTAGGTGGCATTGTCCGTTGTTTGCTGGACTTTCCTGGGTGGTATCCTTGGTGCTGGTCCCAGGCCAAAGTGAAACTCTGGGCCGCTGGTGGAGTCGCTGATCCACCGTGGCCAAGGTTTGCTCCCAGGTGTTCACCTGCGCCCCTGGTGTGTAGGAAGTTCCACTGTTTTAGAAGGTGGTCCACAAAGAACAATAGCTGGGGTTCCACTCAGGAGATGGTCGGTCGGTCCACAGTAGCAACTTTAGTGGTCTCTCGGGGTTGGGTGGGCGCTGGGGCCAGGCACCCTGTGCGGAAGCAGGCCCGGCACGCCCAGGGTAAACTCCGGGCTGGAGCCCTGGGCCGGATCCCCCACCACAACCGCACTCCACCGATAGGTGCCGAGGTCATGCCGCTGTGGCTACCTTTGTCTCCTGGTGGCCCTGGGCTCACACTCACGAGCGAGACTCTTTTGTGCAGTGGTGAGCTGCAGAGAGCTGCCATGAAACTGGTTGGAAAAATGGCACCCTGCTACTTCAAGTCTCAGTCTTGGAGAGCCTGAGCCCTGGGCCGAGGCCCAGGCTGCAACTGCATTTCTCCAGCTGGCGCCAAAGTCACACCTCCCATCTACCACTGTCTCCTGGTGACCCTGTGCTCACACATGCGAGCGAGACTCTTTCGTGGAGCAGTAAGCCGCAGAGAGCTGCCAAAAAACTGGTTGGAAAATGGCACCCTGTTACTTCCAGTATCAGTCTCAGAGAGCCTGAGCCCTGTGCTGAGGCCCCCGGCTGCAACTGCTTTCTGCCAGCCGGCGCCGAAGCCACTCCTCCTGGCTACTGCTGTCTCCCGGTGGCCCTGCGCTCACACACGCGAGCGAGTCTCTTTCGTGGGGCGGTAAGCCTCAGAGAGCTGCCAAGAAACTTGTTGGAAAATGGCACCCCGCTACTTCCAGTCTCGGAGAGCCTGAGCCCTGGGCCAAGGCCCGGGCTGCAACTGCGTTTCTCTGGCCGGCGCTGAAGTCACACCTCCCGGCTACCGCTGCTTCCCGGTGATCCTGTTCTCACACACACACACACACACACACGAGTGAAATTCCTGCGTGGGATGGTGAGCCGCAGAATGATTATAGGAAGCTGGCTGGAAAACGGCGCCTCCACCACTTCCAGCCTTGGTCCCTGAGAGCCTAGTGCAGAGTGGACTGTCTAGGCCGCCATCTTGGAACCGCCCCCTGCATGCTTTTCTTTATAACTGGAAATGATTCAGTTTTTTAAATTTTTCTTTATGTGTATCCCAAATCACGTCATTCTATAGGCAAGTGGCACTCTTAATTTTATATCTAGAAAAAAAGAACCAAGATCACTTTGACAGTTAGTTTAAATAAATGATTCTTATAACCTGATCTACTGGAGCTAGTTTCAATGTTTACCCAATAAGCTTAAAAATGGCCATGAAATACCTAAGTAGAAGATGTGATTAGTTTTTCTTTGTCTAATTACCTGGACTCCTTTTTGAATTATGTCTACTACTAATCTTCACAAGATAAGAATGAAGAACTTACTCTAGCATTTCAGTAATTGTAAGCCCCATCCTGTTACAACTTCAGTTTGATCATTAAATTCCACATCTTTGATATGTGTTTTACCCTTGAAATGTGCAGTTTTAATGACAATTTATGAAAATGAAAGTAATAGAAAAAGGAAATTACATCAAGCAATGAATAAATACCACTTCTTGGAATTCAACCCTAACTAGGCCTCCAATCATATTGCTTTAATAGTATGTGATTTACTCTAATTTACATTTTCCTTAGAAAAAAATATTTAATGTACCAAAGCCTACATAAATCAATGGACATCATTTTTTATTTTATTTCCTTTCCATAGTATCCTCTGTTCTGTGCCCATCCACATCCAGAGAGTGGTTTTCTATGTTAGGCTGCAGAAGCAGTGACTTGATAATTGTTAGCCTGGATAGTTTGACAGTCTCAACAGAATACATGTTCTGGAAAAAATGCAAGTTATTATTATCTGTATAAAAATGCTCTATTTCCTAGTGTACATTAGAAAAAAAATGTCTTTCAAGATAATATTTATCTGAACTTTTTTTCCCAGACTTGCTCTTTGTCCATTTAACTTGAAACAGTTCAGGGAACAGAAAGTGGACATTTGGGGATGTATTGTTTTACCCTCCTTTTATTTTTCTTTAAATGATGATACAAGGGCCTTAATATTGTAAAGAATATATTAGACTATGGAGATATAGGCTTCAAAATTATTGAAGGTAATATTTTTTTTAATTATTTAAAAATATATTGGAAAAATATTTATGATAGTAGCCATTAAATGGGAAAGGTTATTTTTCTTTTTAATTATGATCTAATGTAAGTTATGAAAGTCAAATTATATATTATGCAAATAAAAAATAGATTTTTAATGAAAAAATACTTTTGTTGTTTGTATTATCAAACACTTCTATCAGAAATAAGGGAACAAGGAGGTGGATTCAAGATGGCAGCCTAGAGGGATGCTGCATTCCTAGTTTTTCCAGGACTGGGGAGTAAATCAGTGGAAATACTGTTTCTCTGTGAGTTATTGGAGGACCCCTGACTGCTGCCTCCGTGCAGAAATCCCAGTCACATGCTCATGTGGGTCACTAGGCCCCAGCATTGCACAGGACAACAGCCGCCTTGCCAGTGCAGGACTCTGGTTGATGGTTCCTGAAGGACCCATGCCTGTGCAGAATCCCTGGCTCCAGTGCCCACACACTATGTAGGACCTCAGGTCACCCACCCACGCAGGATCCCTAGCTGTTGCTCACACATGGGATCCCCAGCTCCCACACAGGTCCCCTGGATGCTGTTCCTGTAAGGACCTCCACCTACCAACATGGAACTCCTCTATGCACCTACACCTGGGGACACTGGACAGAATCTGCAGACAACCTTCTACATCTGCACAGAATATCACAGAGCTGTAGCTCCGAACACATTACACAATGGCTACTGCCCAGCTGGCCCTACTCCCTATCTCTGAAAGCAGATGCCTTCATTGTGGGACTTCTTTACTGCCATCTTGGATGTGAGTGGGGAGATACCAGTAAACAACAGACAACACCACCTACTGGATGAGAAGGAAAGCAATCTTTTTTATTTACCTTGAGACTTTTTTTTCTTCTATTATCCCTTCTTTTTTCCCCTTCCTTTCTTTTTCTTCTTTCCTCTCTCTCACTCTTTTTCCACCCTCACATTCCCAAAATTTGTGAAACCAAGTATTTTTTATACATTAGGCCACTGAGGATTGGGATATGTGATTAGTCTATTACAGTTGTACTATAGTTGTATCTTCTATTTTTTCATGTTTTATTTTTCTTAATTTTTATGTTTCCTTGTTTGTTGTACTCTGTTTTCTTCCTACTTACTTGTCTTCCCCAAATTTCTTTCTCACTTTTTTACTATTAGCCAGCTTCTTTTGGATTCCTCTTTCATGCTTTATAGAATGTAATGACTGTATCTTCACTTCCTACCTCCCTAACATCTAATCCTACACCCTACTCTTGGTTTTCTTTAGTCCTCTAGCAGAAACTGTAAACCATTTTGCAAACCTTTTGTTTATACCATCTATACTAATTGAACTCATAGTTTCTGTATATTGTGACAAAGCTGTAAATGACCTATTAGGAGCTACTTGGTTTAAAACTATATATT
The DNA here is from genome assembly GCA_004024805.1 of Geosciurus inauris. Classification (NCBI taxonomy): domain Eukaryota; kingdom Metazoa; phylum Chordata; class Mammalia; order Rodentia; family Sciuridae; genus Geosciurus; species Geosciurus inauris. The sequence goes on from PVHX01026447.1 coordinate 5,445, forward strand.
GTATGTATTGATACCTTAATGTTGGTCTCCCCCTTAAAGGAGAGGTATTGGAACCCTGTAGGGAATCTATAAGCCTATAGGATAAAGACTGTGGCACCTCAGATCTGCAGTGCTAGAAGGGAAGACACACAAACAACATGAAAAAACAAGGGAAGAAAGTACTCCAAGCAAACCAGTATAGTCAATTATTAGAATCCATGGTCAGTGCAGCAGGAGAAATGTTAGAGAAAGAGTTCAGAATGTACATAATTAAAATATTCTGTGGATTAAAGGATGATGTAAGAGAGCAAACACAGGCAACAAAACATCATTTTGATAAATAGCTACACATGCATATACAGGAAGTAAAAGATTACTTCAATAAGGATATAGAGATTCTGAAAAAGAACCAAACAGAAATACTCAAAAAGAAAGAAACAATAAGCCAAATTAAAAACTCCATAGAAAGCATCACCCACAGATTAAATCACTAGGAAGACAGAATCTCAGATAATGAAGACAAAATATTTAATCTTAAAAATAGAATTGAGCACACAGTGAAGATAGTAAGAAACCATGAGCAGAACATCCAAGAATTATGGGAAAATATGAAAAGACCAAACTTAAGAATTATTGGGTTAGAGAAAGGCATAGAATTTAAAACCAAAGGAATGAATAATCTATTCAATGAAATAATATAAAAAAAATTTTCCAAACATGAAGAACGAATTGGATAATCCAATACAAGAGGCATAAAGGACACCAAATGTACAAAATTAAAACAGATATACACCAAGGCACATTATAGTGAAAATGCCTAGTATACAGAAGAAGGAGAGAATCTTAAAAGCCATAAGAGAAAGGAATCAGATTATATAGGGGGAAACCAATTAGAATCTCTGCAGACTTCTCAACCCAGACCCTTAAAGCTAGAAGAGCTTGGAACAACATATACAAAGCTTTGTAAGACAATGGATGCCAACCAAGAATCTTATATCTAGCAAAATTAAATTTTAGATTTGATGATGAAATAAAAACCTTCCAAGGTAAACAAAAGGTGAAAGAATTCACGGCAAGAAAGCCTGCACTACAGAACATTCTTGGTAAAATATTCCATGAGGAGGAAATAAAAAACAACAATGAAATCTGCAAAGGAGAAACTACACTAAAGGAAAGGCCAATCAAAGGAGAAACCTAGTCAAGCTAAAAACTAAAAATAAACCAAAGTGTCTGGGAATACAAACAATGTCTCAATAATAACCCTGAATGTCAATGGCCTAAAATCATCAATTAAAAGACATAGACTGGAAGATTGGATTAAAAAAAAAAGACCCAGCAATATACTGCCCCCAACAGACTCATAGAAAAAGATATCCACAGATTGAAGTTGAAAGGATGGGAAAAAAAATGCATCACTCACATGGACTGTGTACACAAGCAGGGGTTTTCATCCTCATATCAGATAAAGTGGACTTCAAACGAAAGTTAGTGAAAAGGGATAAAGAAAATCATTTCATACTGCTTAAGGGAATCATACATCAATAAGACATAACAATCTTAAATATCTATGCCCCAAACAATGGGACACCCATGTATGTCAAACAAACCCCTTTCAACTTCAAGAGTCAAATAGACCACAACACAATAGTACTAGGTGACTTTAACACATTGCTCTCACAACTGGATAGGTCTTCCAAACAAAAATTAAACAAAGAAACCATAGAACTCAATAAAACAATAATATAGACTTTACAGACATATGTAAAATATTTTATCCTTCAAAAAGTGAATACACTTTTTTCTCAGCAGTACATGGATCCTTCTTCAAAATAGATCATATGCTATGCCACAAAGCTAGTCTTAGGAAATACAAAAAAATAGAGATATTACCCTGCATCCTATCTGACCATAATGGAATGAAATTAGAAATTAATGACAGATTTAAAAATAGAAGCTACCCCAACACCTGGAGACTCAATAATATTCTATTGAATGATGCATGGGTAACAGAAGACATCAGGAAGGAGATAAAAACAATTCTTAGAGGTAAATGAGAATTCTGATACAACATATCAAAATCCCTGGGACAGCTGGGTGCGGTGGTGCATGCCTGTAATACCAGCACTTTGGGAGGCTGAGACAGGAGAATCATGAATTCAAAGCCAGCCTCAGCAAAGGCAAGGCACTAAGCAACTTAGTGAGACCCTGTCTATAAATAAAAAACAAAAAATAGGGCTGGGGATGTGGCTCAAGAACGAGTATCACTGAGTTCAATCCTCAGTACAAAAAAAAAAAAAAAAATCTCTGGGGCCCTATGAAGGCAGTGCTAAGAGAAAAGTTTATTTCATTCAGCTCATTTATTAAAAAAAGAAATAGTCAACAAATAAAAAACCTGATACTACATCCCAAAGCCCTAGAAAAAGAGGAACAAACCAACATCAAAAGAAGTGGAATATAGGAAATAATTAGAATCAGGACTGAAATCAATGAGATTGAAAGAAAGAAAACAATTCAAAAAATTGACAAAACAAAAAGCTGATTTTTTGAAAAAATAAATAAAATTTATGAAACCCTAGCCACTCTAACAAAAAGGAGAGATAAAACCCAAATTACTAAAATTCATGATGAAAAAGGAAATGTCACAACAGACTCTGCTGAAATTGAGAGGATAACTAGAAAGTATTTTGAAAATTTATACTCCAGTAAAATAGAAAACCCCAAAGACACTGACAAATTTCTAGATGCATATGACCTACACAAACTGAACCAGGAGGACATATATAACTTAAACAGATCAATTTCAAGCAAGGAAATAGAAGATGCCATCAAAGGCTACCAACCAAGAAAATCCCAGGACCAGACAGATTCTCAACAGAGTTCTACAAGACTTGCAAAGATTGCTAACTCCATTACTTCTCAAATTATTCTATGGAATAGAAAAGGAGGAAACCCTACCAAACTCATTCTATGAGGCTAGTATCACCCTGATACCAAAACTGGACAAAGGCATATCAAAAAGAAAAATATCAGACCAATATCCCTGATGAATATATATACAAAAATTCTCCATAAAATTTTGGCAAATCACAGAAAAACATTAAAAAATAGTGCATCATGATCAAGTGAGGTTCATTCCAGGGACACAAAGCTGGTTCAACATATGGAAATCAATAAACATAATCCATCACATAGACTTAAAGATAAGAATCATGATTTTATCAATTGATACAAAGAAAGAATTTGACAAAATACAGCACACTTTCATTTTTAAAACTCTAGAAAAAAACTATGGATAATGGGAACATACCTCAACATTGTAAAAGCAATCTATGCTAAACCCAAGGCCAACATCATCTTAAATGGAGAAAAATTGGAAGCATTCCCTCTAACAACTGGAACAAGAGAGGGATTCCCTCTTTTACCACTTCTATTCAACATTGTCCTTAAAACTCCAGCCAGAGCAATTAGACAGATGAAAGAAATTAAAAGGATATGAATGGGAAAAGAAGAACTCAAATTATCATTATTTGTAGATGACATAATGATATACTTAGAGGATCCAAAAATTTCCACCAGAATATTTCTAGAATTAATAAATAAATTCAGCAAAATTGTAGGATATAAAATCAACATCCATAAATAAAATGCATTTCTATACACCAGTGATGAATCCTCCAAAACAGAAATTTAAAAAACTGCTCCATTTACAATAGCCACAAAAAATAAAATAAAATACTTGGGAATCAACCTAACAAGAGAGGTAAAAGACCTCTACAATGAAAACTACAGGACACTAAGGAAAGAAATTGAAGAAGACCTTAGAAGAAGAAAAGATCTCCTATGCTCTTGGATAGGCAAAATCAATATTGTCAAAATGGCTGTACTACCCATAGTGCTATATAGATTCAGCGTGAGTCCAATTAAAATCCTAATGTCATTCCTTATAGAAATAGAAAAGGCAATCATGAAATTTATTTGGAAAATAAGAGACCCAGAATACCAAAGCAATCCTCAGTAAGAAGAATGAAGTAGGAGGCATCACAATACCAGATTTTAAATTATACTACCAGGCTACAGTAACAATGGAATGATATTGGCACCAAGACAGGTGTGTAGACCAATGGTACAGAATAGAAGACAGAGACTAACCAACATAAATACAGTTATCTCATACTAGTCAAAGGTACCAAAAACATACACTGGAGAAAAGATAGCCTCTTCAACAAATGGTGCTGGGAAAACTGGAAATCCATATGCAGTAAAATGAAAATAAACCTCTTTCTTTTATCATGCACAAAAATCAACTCAAAGTGGATCAATGGCCTAGGAATTAGACCAGAGACATTGCACCTAATAGAGGAAAAATAAGCCCAAACCTTCCTCACATCATATTAGGCCCTGATTTCCTTAACAAGAATCCCAAAGCTATTAGAAATTATTTCAATTGTTTTTATAAAAATGAAATTATATATTTAAGAATATAGACATATTTACTTTCATTTGACTATATACTATATATACATGTGTGTTTGTATGTGTGTCTATATATCCAAATGTCACATGAAATCACACAAATATTTAAAAGTGAAATGAAATCAGAAAACAAAATTAATGGGAACATTTTCTAACACTTTTGACCTGACTGTCCTGATCATATAGTTCAGTGTATAAAGCTTACAATAGTGCATACTGGAAAACAATATTTGAAAATAATGGAACTATCATAAGATTTATCAATGTCAACACTGAGTATGTATCCAAAGGAAAGTAAATCAACATAATGAACCTATATCTGCAATCCCACATTTATTATACCATTATTCACCATAATCAAAATATCTCATCAATCTATGTGCCCATCTGTGGATTCAACCATAAAAAGAAATAAGTCTTGCCATTGATAGCAACATGAATGGAATTGGAGGTCATGATATTAACACAATAAGCTAGGCACATAAAAAGAAACACTGTATAGTATCACACTTACATGTGAAGCCCCCCAAAAATGGTTTTATAAAAGTAGGAAATAAAATGGTGGTTACCAGAAGTTGGATTGCTGGGAATCATGGGTGGGTTAGAAATATGTTGGTGAACAATATTTCAAGTTATTGAAAGGAAACTTGAAGAGATCTATTGTACAACTTGGACTGTTTGTCCAAAATATATAGTAGCCTTTAAAAATTCTAGAGTGTATATAATATATTCTCACAACAAAACATAATTGTTAGATAATCATTAATTAACTAATTGTGGTACAATTTGCATATATTTTGAACCATCATGTTGCATATAATAAATACATGTTTACTCTATGAACTGAAAATAATAAAGAAAATATAAGGAAAACACAAGCTGAAAATAAACAAAATTGTACTAGAGAAAATTATCTTAGTCTGTTTGTAATGGTGAATGAAAGTCCCTAATGTTCCCAACATAACACAGAGAATGCCACTCCATCTAGGGTATTGAGGGTAGTTTTGAAAGGAAGCACTTATAAGGGGGTGTGCTGGATTCAGAAAAACCAGAAGGGTGTTCTACATGAATATTATATATGAAATATCCAGGAGCTAGCAACAGTGGAGAGCTTGGTTTTAAACCAACGCCTAAAGTAACAAAGGGAAGAAGTGGTATTGGCCATTGGAAAAAATGTCTGAATATACATGGCCTCCTCCAAGAGCTGTGTCCATTGACTGAGTAACAAAGTCATTGTCGTTTGGTCTGGCCAAATTGGAGAAAGGAAAAAAAATATCCAGAACCAGCTATTCTCTCATTCTTTAATCTCCAGATGGGACTCCTGTCAGCTAAACTTAACAAGAAGCCATATATTAAAGAATCCTCTTGATCTAGCCTCTAGAGAAACAACACAGTAAAAGTATTAACATGAAGAATGAAAAAGGCTATTTCTTAAGGGTTAGCACCTGCACTTGGCCCCAAAAGTGCAGAACAAGCCCAATGGAGTTATTCAGGTCAGATGTCACATAGTTAAATGGAAACTTTAAGGAACTACATCCTCCAAAACAATTATTCCTGAAAATGGGAGATTCCTGTCTACCTAAGTCAGTGTGATAAAGATGTTCCCTGTACTTTATTCATTACAAAAGAAGAGGAGGAGGAAGATGTAGAAGAAGGAGGAGGAGGAGGAGGAGGAGGAGACGACGACAGGGAGAAGGAAATAAATTTCAAGTGACCTAACAACCAATCAACTTTTTGAATGCTATCTCCTTGTCCTCATCTTACAAAATTCTCTGTTTTGTCATTGTCCAGTGGGAACTATCTTCTATTTTGGAAAATGGAAGCTACTGGGGATCAGAATTTTTTGATACATTTAAATTTGTTGTTATTTTATCTTTTGGCAAGACATATATATTGAGATAGAGAATGGATTTGGGGAAGGGATGGGAGTGGAGACTCTCTCATCACATACATAATGTATAAATACATTGTCATTTAATACTATTGGCTACCTTTAGAAAAAGGAAAGAATGGTCAAAGAGAACCATTCTACTTGTCCCTTTACTCAACCTACTTAATTTTGTTTTCAGAATAATGCAGCTAATGCATGTAAATCAAAAAATTTTAGTGCTATCGCTGTGTGTGACACACACAGAGTGGACAAAGATAGGGACAGTACACAGAACTAGATCATCATTTCATATTTCTCTTATACATGAATTCAGTATTTTGAAGGTTGTTTTAAAATATCACTTTAATTTTTCTCATTGGAAAGATCACTTTTTTCTTGTCTTTCAAAATTCTGTGCCATTGTTGTTATGACTACAGATAATAAATCTATGTGAGCTGTTCTAAGAGTTTGTCAAATAAGAGAAATCAAGATATTCTCACATAAATTCCCCAGAATTATTTATTCAAACTAGCTCTACTCTAATTTTGTTACACTTCTTTATTTTCATTTATTTACTTCTAACTGTGTTAGTTTTGAAATTGTTCAGTACGTTGGGAAATGGAGTGTTTATTTCAAGCAAATCTAACACAGACTGACTCCCATCCTCAGCCAAGAGGTAATCAATTGAACATAAGAAGTATCTCCATGGAGAGCTTTGTTCCAAAGAATTTGCTAACTCACCTGGGAGAAAGATAAATGAATTACCTATGTGGTAACTATACCCAAGAGGTCTCAGGAATAGCATACAAATAGCATTCCCACAATTCATGTTTGATGTTCTCTACTATTGCCTTCTTAACCTGCCCTTTTTTTTTTATCTTTGGTACTCCATATAACCTGAAAATATAACTTCTGAATGGAATAATTACTTGTCTGTATACTATGACCATTCCTTCCTGAAAGTTTGAACAATTCAAGTGTATTCCCTCATAATTCCTTTCATTGAATTATCAAAATAAGGTGAGTAAAACAATACATGTATTTTGAGGCTATGCATTTTAGAGAAGGTTGGAATGTGTAGTAGATAGAAGATCATAGTGCCTAATATACATAAAGAGACAGCATTTCATTGTAAGGAGTGTTTTTATAACCTTTGTAAATGCTACTTTGCTGGCTCTAGGAACAATTAGACTTTCCTCTGTAATTAATCTATTTCTTAGTCTCTCAGATCATACTAAGAAATATTCAAATTACAATAGACATTATACTCCACACATGTTAAATACTCAGATGAGGTATGAAGACTTCTATCAGTTATGTGAATTTCATATATATAATTGGAATTTAGTAGATCAACTGGATCATATATTTCATCCAGATGCTATAGACTTGAATAAAATTACTTTTATCCTTTCTAATGATCATTTACTAAATAAAAAGCTAAAAGTACTATAATTATAACTAAAATTCTACATTTGATGAAATGAACTATGTATAAATAAACTAGAAAGAACATGTGAATAGAGATAAAAAAGGTATCAACAGTATTATAGCCTGGCAACTTTTGTGACTCTAGATATTTATGGATATAGTTGTAATGTGTAGTAAAAAAAAGGATGGAAAGATCACTAGAAGTAGAAAGTCAAGAAGTCATGGAATCCAAGAGTTAAAAGTAATAAAATATGATTATAATAATATGGTAAACCTGAGAAATATAAGGGCAGGATTATAAAGCTTATGCATAGTGTAAGAGTAGATTATATTGATCTCTAGGGAAGTAAAATGGCTCTGAGTAGATCAGTGCTCACAAACAAAACTACACTTAAGGAAGTGAAAAATAGAAACAATGTCCCTGATAGTATAAATTCCTTAATGTTACTATAGACATATTGGTGTAAATAATGTTATTGGAACTAGATGAAATTAACTATGGAAGAATTAATGGAGGATCAAATCTAAAATTATTCTTTAAAAAAATGGATGGATGATTAAGTTAGAAAATTATGAAATGTGAATGTAATAATTTTTAAAATATTTTTTAGTTCTCAATGGACTTTATTTTGTTTATTTATATGTGGTGCTGAGTATCAAACCCAGTGCCTCACTCATGCTAGGCAAGTGCTCTACCACTGGGCCACAACCCTAGTCCCTGAATGTAACAATGTTAAAAGAATATTTATTAAGCATCTTATAGTGCAATTATTCAATAATGTTTCTATATTGCAAATTTTAAAATTCAATCCAATTCACTAATGACATGCATTGTTATTAAATTATTTCATTTAATTATTAATTATTAAATTAGTTATTATTAAATTGTTATCACTTTAACATAGATAGCTAAAATAATAATCCATTATTTTAATCAGCAACATTAACATTTCAACTCTGAGTAACTCTATTTGGCACCCCAGCAGATATCCTTGAAGATTTAATGAAATAGAGATTATTGAAAACATACTTTATAGCCCTAAGAATATAATCTGTTTCTATGGAACCAATTGTCTGGAAAAATAATTTAGAATTTTTCAGTAAGATGCAATCTTAACTTCACATCTAAATATTCATCACTGTACAGACTGTAATTTTCATGTAGCCTACCTTGTTATAAAAGGAAAAGTACATAAGTAAAAAGTTTATTTTTTCTGAAAATATTTCTTTATTCATATCATTACTTTTTCTCAATGTGCCTTTTATCTGAAAAAAAAAGAAAGAAATATGTCCTGAAAACTATAAAATAACTTCAGGATTTGAATGTCTCTTGTCCTGAATTGGGATATCTCCTGACAAAAATTACCCAAAGTTAAGAAATGTATTTGTACTTATATATGATACATGGGTTACCAATTGCTATCCAAATTCTTGTAGTAAAAGAGTATAATGAACTGAGTGTGGTGGCGCATGCCTATAATCCCAGTGGCTCCGGAGGCTGAAATGGGAATATTACAAATTCAAAGCCAGCCTCAGCAACATCGAGGTGCTGAGCAACTCAGTGAGACCCTGTAGCTAAATTAAAAGTACAAAATAGGGCTGAGGATGTGGCTCAGTGGTCAAGCTCCCCTGAATTCAATCCCTAGTAGCCCCTCTCAAAAAAAAAAAGAGTATAATGAGATCATTTGATGAAAGAAAATTCTCCAAAAGTGGATAAATTAGCTAAAAATAAACAGGAAAGATTAAATGCCTAAAGGTTGAAATAATTTTTTGCAAAGAAAAATAAGTGTATAAACAAATTCTACAGTACGAAGAGACCTCTATCATTATAGCTTAGCTCTTTCAATTTATAAAACCCATGAATCATTGAGAACTGTGTAAACATAAGGAAATTGATGTTAAAAGTTTTTATATTTCTTGATTAACTTCAGATACTTAAGATATCTAGTTTTTTGAAATCAAAATCTTCTAACTCTTCATAGAGAAAACATGATTAATTAACTGACTAGATGGAGCTGGGAGTTTTTATTTACTTAATTGTTTATTTTAGAATGCTGAGGAGTTAACTATGGATCTTGTGCCAGGTAGGCAATTGCTCTACCATGGAGCTATATACCTTCAAATCTAGACTAGTTCATATTGATGATACTCATAACTTCAGGTTTTCTCTTTCTCGGTTTTCTGTCATTGCAATGTGAATACTTTCATGATTCTTTTTCCTTTAACATTTTTGTTTTTTCTTTTTTTTTTTTTGTACCGGGGATTGAATGCAGAGGCACTTTACCTCTGAGCTACATCCCCAGCCCTTTTTATTTATTTTTTATTTTGAGGCAAATTCTAAGTAAATTGCTTAGCCCCTGCCAATTTGCTCAGGCTGACCTCAAACTTGTCATCCTCCTAATTCAGCCTTCTGATTCACTGGGATTACAGCAATGCCCCACCAGACTACTTTTATGATTCTTATTATTTCTGTAATAACTTGTAGCAGTGATCCTTAAAATGAGCCATCCAATTACTAACCTCATCTCACATCTACTTGATAGCTACACATGGGAAGCAATAAACTTCATATTAACATACTCAGTTGATTTTTATGCAGCAAAGTTCAAAACAATTAATTTGGAGTTTCCAAAACACATTTGCTTCTATTTTTCATTTAATCCTACCAAAGCACAAGGAGATATCTATTGGCTGCCTTATTATACAGGAGAGAAAAATTCTTTCATAATGGTAAGGTAAACTGTTGACAAATACATATAATCTTTAGTATAGAAGTTTCCTTAGATAACTTCTTATTTTATGTGTTTTCAACCTCAAATTACTGTATTCTACATTCTATGAGTACAAGTAAATGCATTGTCACATTTTTGTCCCCATCACGCTAACTTCCTTGGCCCTTTTGTTTATAGGTGAAACACATTGATGAGAATGGCACTAATTAATGAAAGCTACCCTGAGGAGTTTATTTTGCTAGGCTTTTCTGACCAATGTTGGCTAGAACTTCCTCTATTCATTATTGTTCTCATAATGTACCCCATGGCCATGATTGGGAACATTGCCATTATTCTGGTGTTTAAGTTAAACCCTCGTCTCCAGAGCCCCTTGTATTTCTTCTGCAACAACAACTCCTTTTTGGACATGGGTTACACCCCAAGATTGTGCCTCAGATGCTGTTTGACCAGGGTAGGTCTAAAAAGACCATCAGCTATAAGGGGTGTACAGTTCAACTTTATACCTTTCATATAATGAAAGAGCACAGAATGTGTTCTCTTGGCTATCACATTCTTTGACCTCTACGTGGCTATCTGCAGGCCTCCACACTATGCCCTCATCATGAATCAGCACATCTGTGTTCTGTCAGTGTCCCCTGTATGGGTGGGTGGAGTAACTGATGCTGTCTCAGAAGCAACTGTAACACTACAATTACCATTGTGAGGTTATCAATAAACTGGATCACTTATTGTGGGAGATTCCAGTTCTTATAAAGACTGCCTGTGGTGAAAAGAAGGCTAATGAGCTCACACTGTCTGCGGAGCACATTTTTATGTTAGCTATTTTTCTGTGCTTAATCCTTGCCTCCTATGCTAACATTGAACATGCTGAAGTTAACATGAAATCTTCTAAAGGAAGGAAAAAGCCTTTGGTACATGTTCTTCTTATCTCATTGTAGTTCTCTTATTATGGTCCAGTCATTAGCATGTATCTTCAGTCTTCCTCTTCCATCACAAGAGCCCAAGTTCATGGCTCTCTTCCATGGAGTGGAAAGTTCTATAGTCAACCTCTTTATCTACACCATGAGGAATAAAGATGTAAAGGGACATTAAGCAATATGATGTGAAGTATTTTTATTTCCAAATAAAAATTTGAAAATAGCAATTAGAACTACATTTAAAAAGTTTTTTCTTATGAACTAATTCATGTCCTAATTCTTATGTGTTCTGCTTTCAGAATCTTTTGCATTTATTTATATATATTAAAATAAATCTATATTTGTATATATTAAAATAAATATATTTGGGTTGGTACATGATGAAATAGTAACTTTGTCAAGTTGAAAAAAATTTAAGATGAATTTTTATATAATTGCATTAGTTCAATCTAGTCATAGTAAAAATAGCATGACAATCTTTTACTCATGAGCATACTATCAACATCACTTTAGAAACAATCACTCTGCGAGTTGCCCCAAATCTATGTGGACAGCTTGGTTACCCTGTGCATTCTGTGTAAAACACTGTATGTTTTCAAAGAATAATGAATCATTTTTTTCTTTCCACATTTTTTATTGGTGCATTATACATAATGATGGAATTTATTATTCATATTCATAACTACATACAATATAACATTATAGTTTGGCCCATATCACCCCCCAACACTTCATTGTGTATATATATATACACATTTCTTCATCCGCTCATCTATGTATGAAGAGCTAGCTTGGTTCCATAGTTTGGCTTTTGTGAATTGTGCTTCTATAAACATGGCTATGCATGTATCATTATAGTATGATGACTTTAATTCTTTAGGATGAATACTGAGGACTATAGCTGAGTCATATGTGGTTCAATAGCTACTCTTTATTTAATTTTTTTTTAGTTGTAGATGGACACAATATCTTTATTTATTTATTTTTATGTGGTGCTGAGGATCGAACCCAGTGCTTCACACATGCAAGGCAAGCACTCTACCACTGAGCTTCAGCCCCAGCCCCTCAATGGCTACTCTTTTGAGTAACTCTCACACTGATTTCCATAGTTGTTGTACTAATTTACAATCCCACCAACAGTGAAAAGGTGTTCCTTTTCCTCCACATCATTCTCATAGAAAGGTAGTTTGAACTTACACAGAGATAGTACAGCAAACTGGTGTTTAAAATTGTTCAATGTTTCTCAACTTATGAGTGGAGCACTGATGCAGGGATTCTTTTTGTGGAGGGCACATTTGAGTTCCCACTATGGGAAACTGGGAGATCATTGGAAATATCACCACAGCATCCCACCCAGTGCCTACCATGTGAACTAGGGTGCACCTTATGGAATGTAATTTAAACATACAGAGAAAATTTATCCAGGGAATTCAGTAGTACTACTCATTTGATCTTTTTACTTTTTATTCATGAGAACAGTTGTCTCCAGAAATCCAAAGAGGTGAGCATGATTATACTCAGGGACTGAACCTTTGAAGACCATATTTCTTTAGATGGTGGAGTACATGATATGTTACATTCCCTCCCCACCTAGGATTTTAGGTTATCCTACTCTGTGATAGAATTCTCAGGAGGCACCTGAGATGGAGATGCTCAGTTGATATTGGCATCACTCTAGCCCTCAGGATATAATGATCTAATCTCTTCTGAGTAGGTACTATCTGACAAAATTTCTAAGGTTTAGATTCAACCTAGATTCCAGCCACCAGAACTTCCCTTGTAGAACTCTGCATCACCATCACCTTAGAATTACATCAATATTACATCAAATTACACTGCACTCTGGATCATAATGGAAGTGCATCAGTTCATAAAAAACTGCAGTAGGTAATATTTCTGATTCCATTTTACCTTGCACTAGTGAAGATGGAATGTTAGAGCCATTTTAATCAGCTTCAGTTTCAGGCAACTTCAGCTGGCAGCTTGATGAGCCACATAAATAGGAGGAAGGATTTAAAAACATCCATTCCTTGCTCATTTTAAGGAACAAATGTCTCAAGAAGAAATAAAAGGACTTTCTGGTATATATAGTGTACCTTCAGCCTTATTCATAACTTTGACTACTTGCATACACACTTATTTCTTCTATTTTCATTTTATTATCCTTCTATTGTTTTTGTTTGTTTTTAAGAAATAGTGGTTGTTTTTATTTTGGTTTTGTGGGGGTCATATATTTGCTTTTGGTTTGCATTTTGTTTTCTTTGTTGTTATTGTTACTTTTCCTCTCCTTCCTTCTCCTTCTAATATTCAAATTCTTATGTTCTCTTCTCTTTGTTTTTTTTTTCTTTTTTCCCCCTTACTCCTTCATATGGCTTTCTTGTGCTACCTCTCTTCTTTCTCTCTTCCAAATTTTGAAAATGTTAAGCTTTATTTTGTCTCCTTACATATTTTCTTTTCTCTTAATAAACTGCATTTTTAACATCTTTTATAGTGAATGAAAGAGTATGGATTGCAAGAATTCAAAATACTGTAGAACATCCCCAAGGTACAATCCAAATAGCAATTCTGTGGTATAGCAGGAAACTGAGCCTATAGAGCTATGAAGAGCAAAGAACACTTTCATTTGCAACTGACTATCTGAGCTCTTGGATAAGAAACCTGACTAATGTGCTGGGGGTGAATATGTCTGATTAGGGTCAGGTGAAATGTGGTGATCCAAGAACCACTTCTCCCAAGAATAGAAGGGACTGGAAAATAGAATGATAAGTTCCATGCAACTTGCAACCAAGCATACGGACTGAGGGTGTTGGAAGAAGAGTGTCATAGAGCTTGTCAAATAAGGAGTGTGAAATTCTGCACAACAGACCCCCTGAATAATTTTTGCTAGTTAATTGGATCTTCTCTTGATACCTCTTATCTGCTTCCTAATATCCATTCTCTTCCTCTCTTTTGCATCTTATATGCTCATCTAATTTAACTTTGTCAACCTTCCCTCCTCCATCATTTTTATGTTTTACTTTTTGTTTTAACACTCTATTTTCTTTATTTTTATTTGTCCATTTGTATTCCTTCATCTATCCATTTTAGCATAATACCTTGAATGCTTAACTTCTCAGTATATTCTAAATCAATTCTCTCCCATGTTTCCTTTTGATCAATAGAGTTGTGGAGATCAGGAATAATAACTAATACAACATATGTTGATATAGGTTTGATCTTAAATTAACATTGATACTGGTGATTACTTTCCACTTTCATAGTGGCAATAGTGGTTAAAATTATCACTTTTAATATGCTAATCATATATGTGGAATCTAAGGTATACCCTAGTCAAAGGGCTTATTATTAAGGGACAACTCCTCCCTAAAGGGCCAACATAAAAAAGGGCAAGAAAACCATCTTAACAGATGTGCAAAAATAAATGTCAGAAAGCATTAGGAAACAGATTAAGATACCTCTGATTTCCTAGAAAAAAAGAAAGGAAAAAAAATCTCTAAAAGCCAAGAGGGCATGGAACAATATATGCCAAATCCTGAGGAAAAATAATAACTAGCCAAGAATGCTGTATCCAGCAAAATTATCCTTCATAATTGAAGAGATAAAAATTTTCAAAGATAAAATCTAAATTAAA
The DNA here is from genome assembly GCA_004024805.1 of Geosciurus inauris. NCBI lineage: Eukaryota > Metazoa > Chordata > Mammalia > Rodentia > Sciuridae > Geosciurus > Geosciurus inauris. The sequence continues at coordinate 20,478 of PVHX01026447.1, forward strand.
AGCTGGCTATATGGAAAATGTCAAGGAATGCTACATCCAGAAGAAATTAAACAAAATTTCACAATCTGAAAATGGACAAATCTAATGAGAATAATTAATAAATAAATAAGAATTTGGACCAAATAAAACAGTACATATATATTAAAATCACAAGTAATTGTCAGGTTTGGTCAGGGTCCAAGATGCCCAAATAAGGAAGCTGATCAGCAGAGCTGCAAGCCAGATGTGACGTCACTAGTGGACACGCCTCCTGTCAATCAGCGAGTTTTCCTGACCCATCAGGAAGGACTATGGCCTTCTCTTCCTGTACCCAATCCCTCCCCTTCCTGACCGGGTTTTCTTGAAATTCTCTAAGCA
>PVHX01026448.1:0-20839 GCA_004024805.1 Geosciurus inauris
CCCACCCCAACAGTTTCTAGGCGGTTCCCTGAGACATCCTGGGGTGGACGCAGCTGGATTAGGCACGCGGGGGCCTGGGCATTTTTTGCTAACACTATACCTGCTGTCCCGCCCACCTCTGTCCCTCTCCCTGGGAAGTGAGGGGAGGGGTCACCTGCCTCCTGGGTGCCCAACTGCCAGCACACCACCCACTCTCCTGACCCTCTGGGCTTCCGTCCTTTCTCCCAGCCATGGCGTCTGGAGAGCCCCTGCACGTGAAGACCCCCATCCGGGACAGCATGGCTCTGTCCAAAGTGGCCGGCACCTGCGTCTATCTCAAGATGGACAGTGCCCAACCCTCTGGCTCCTTCAAGATCCGGGGCATTGGGCACCTCTGCAAGACGGTACAGGACAGGCCGGGCGCCATCTGGGCAGGGCAGGGCAGGGCTGGGTGAACCAAAAGGAGATGCAGGCTGAGGCTGACGCCCCCCCCCACACACTGCACGTCCACGCTAGGACTGTCCCCAGCTGAGGGGTACCTGTGCACGAGGGTCCCTGTGGCGCCATCCCTGAGCCAGTCTCTGGGAGGAAGATACAGAGAGACAAGAGCAGAACAAATTCCAAGAGGAGGAGGAGGAAGAGGTCCGGGTCAAGCCCAGTCAACAGGGGATGATACTCCAGGGGGAGGGAAGAGCCCCGGCAGGAGCTGGGAGGCGGGCCAAGTGCGGTGCCACACACCTGTCATCCCAGCAACTCAGGAGGCTGAGGCAGGAGGATCAAAAGTTTGAGGCCAGCCTCAGCAACTTAGTGAGGCCCTCTCTTAAAATAAAAAGGGCTGGGAAGATAGATCTAGGGTAGAACACCCCTGGATTCAATCCCCAGTGCACAAAAAAGAAAGAAAAGACCCAGAGGTGGAGCTGACCCTTCCCCTCTCTCCTCCACAGTGGGCCGAGCGAGGCTGTGAGCACTTTGTGTGCTCCTCTGGTAAGTGACCAGCCTCCCGCTCCAGTCCTGTGTGTCCTGGGGCCAGGCGCTTCACCTCTCTGGGCCCCTGGTTACCCAGCAGTGTTGGTAAACATTTGCAGCAATCAGGTTTGGGATTCCAGGAGGCCAGCGGGTGTGGGGAGGCCTGAGCTCTAAGCGAGGGATCGGCAGCCCTGGCCCTCGGCTCTGAGCTGGACTCACTCCACCTGGCAGCGGGCAATGCAGGCATGGCAGCCGCATACGCCGCCAGGAGACTGGGCATCCCCGCCACCATCGTTGTGCCCAGCACCACGCCGGCCCTCACCATCGAGCGGCTCAAGGGCGAAGGCGCCATGGTCAAGGTGGTGGGCGAGGTGAGTGCCCACCCGCAGGGGCTGCAGAGGGCATGGTGGCCGCACGGGGGCCATGGCCTCAACCGTCCCCGCCCCCAACCTTGCAGACGCTGGACGAGGCCTTCGAGATGGCCAAGGCGCTGGCCAAGAACAACCCAGGCTGGGTGTACGTCCCGCCCTTCGACGACCCCCTCATCTGGTGAGTGGAGCTCGGGCTCCTCTGGCGTGGGGACAGCCACTCCTGTGCCCCACGGGGCTGTGACGCTCGTCACCACACCAGGTGCCAGTGCTCTGAGGCTGCCCCGTGACGTGTCCATGGAGAGCATGGTGGGAGGAAGGCCCGGGGAGAGGGGTCCTCTCAGGCAGGCGCCCACTGTGGCAGCTGGAGCTCCATCCCTCGGGGACATGTGAGGAGCATGTCCCAGGAGGGGTCCCTCAGCCCTGCCGCTGCTCTGAGCAGTGTCCTCTCCTGGCTCTGCCCTTGTGACGTTCGTAGGTGGCTCTAGTGGTCAGAGCGAGCCCGCAGGTAGAGACACAGCCTGGCGCCGGGGCACCATCAGGGAGCAGGGGACCAGCCCGAGCCCCTCAGCTGCCCAGCACATGGGCAAGTGCAGACCCGCCTGGCAGGGCATCCTGGGCCCCTGCAGGAGCCCGGCCCTGACCACCGGCCGCCCGCTCCCCAGGGAAGGCCACACCTCCATCGTCCGAGAGCTGAAGGAAAGCCTGAGCGCCAAGCCGGGAGCCATCGCGCTGTCGGTGGGCGGCGGGGGCCTGCTGTGCGGAGTGGTCCAGGGTCTGCAGGAGGTGGGCTGGGGCGATGTGCCCGTCATCGCCATGGAGACCATGGGTGCCCACAGCTTCCACGCCGCCACCACCGCGGGCAAGCTGGTCTCCCTGCCCAGGATTACCAGGTGGGTACCTGCAGGCGCCTCCCTCAGTGCTGGCTGGGAGCGGGCTCCTCACGGCAGCCCACCATGCAGGTGAGGAGCCCGAGGCTTTGGACACTTGCTCAGAGTCACAGGGACAGTGAGTGGCCTAAAGAGCCTGAACTTGATTCCTCTCTTCTATGAAAGTCTAGAGGTGGCAAGTGCAGGAGCAATTCCAGAAAGTCGGGGACCAAACTTCCTTGAGTTTCTTGCTCTACTATCTGCGGCACATGGCCTTATGGTCCAAAATGGCAGCTTGCATGCCAACTATCACATCCACACTCCATCTGGCAGGAAGGAGGAAGTGAGGACAGAAGGTTGTGGGCCAACCTTTAAAGATAGACAAAACACAGCTGTTCCTTGATTTATAACTCTGCTCCAAGGTTACATCCTGATAAACTGTCATTTGTTGAAAATACTTCAAGTCAAAATTGAATTGAATACACTCAACCTACCCGACACCCTCACTTAGCAACATGGCACTTGGCGTGGGTGGCTCCCCTCGCCGTCAAGCTGACCGGGAGCCATGTGCCACTGCCCAGCATCTGTGAGACAACTGTGCCTCAAATAGATGGCCTGGGGAAGGGCCGAATTAAAATTCCAAAGTACAGTCTCTACCAACTGTATGTCACTTCACTCGCTCGAGAAGCTGAGAAATCATAACGAGCCATCACAAGCTGGGGACGGCGTGGTGTGTGCTTCCTGTGATCTCTGGCCTGCCAGAACCTAGTCAGGTGGCCACGTCTGGCCGCAGGGGGGTGGGAGATTTCGACATGCCAGGCATCCTTGCCTAGAAGGAGGTCAGGACCGATGTGGGCTCAGCAGGATGGGGAAGACCGAGCCCTGGTGGGAACCTGAGGTTCCCTAACCCAGCTCCAGGAGGCACAGAAGCCACTGTGAGCACAGGCTGCCTCGGGGCCAAGGTGGTGCCCTCAAGATGCTCCCAGCAAAGGCTCTCAGGAGATGAGCTGGGAATGGGACCAGCGGCCACCCAGGGAGGCTTGGGGACAGCATCAACACAGGACCACCGACACAGGTCCTGGAGTTACAGGGACCCTGCTCAAAGCCCCAGCGCTGCCACCCCCTGGACATGTGGGCTTGGGGAGGTGGCGGCAGATCCTGCCTCAGTTTCCCCATCTATAAAATCAAACCAACTAATAATGGCAGAAACCACGGTGAGAATTCAGTGACACTCGAGAAGTGCTTGGTACTGAGTACTCTCTAGAGGTGCTGTTGCTGCAGAGGGCAGGGGCATCTGAAAATCCCACCTGAGGCCAGGATCTGAGCACCCCCTCCAGAGGACATCCTGGAGGAGGCGTCCTTCATGCTGAGCCTTGAAGGACAGGGCAGGAGGCGGGCAGGAATAGCTGCACGAGGCTCAGGGAGGATTGACAGGGTGGACCAGAGACGGGGGCCCACGGAGGGTGGCAGGATCCAACACAGATGGACACTACTGACCCCAATTCAAACCATCTGTGCCTCAGCAGATCCCTCTGTTTGGTCCCCTGGCCCCCACCTGCTGCCCCTCTGACGGCCACCTCGTCCCCTCCCCACCCCATCTCCGCCTGTGCAGTGTTGCCAAGGCTCTGGGTGTGCGCACGGTGAGCACACAGGCCCTGAAGCTGTTCCAGGAACACCCCATCTTCTCTGAAGTTATCTCGGACCAGGAAGCTGTGGCCGCCATGGAGAAGTTTGTGGGTACGTGCCAGGTCCTGCCAAGACTCGACCTGAGGGTCCAGAACGAAGTGGCTGTCCACAGATGCGCGAGGGATCCCATGCACCCCAAATTCTCTCTCCATTTCTGTCTCCCGTCCTTACCTAGGACGTCTCATCAATGGGAGGTGATCAGCTATGACACTCTTGCTCAGATTCTGCTTTAGAACCCTTCTTAACACCGGGCTTTGGCAATTATAATCATTTTGGCAACGTTAGCTTTTTTTTGGGGGGGGCACCGGGGATTGAACTCAGGGTCACTCGACCACTGAGCCACATCCCAGCCCTATTTTGTGTTTTATGTAGAGACAGGGTCTCACTGGGTTGCTTAGCACCTCGCCATTGCTGAGGCTGGCTTTGAACTCATGATCCTCCTGCTTCAGCCTCCCAGAGTGCGGGGGTTACAGGTGTGCGCCACCGTGCCCAGCAATGTTAGCCCTTAGGATGAAACCTAGACCCTGGCTCAGCTTGGAAGGGCCATGGAGGGTTGCACGGGGAGGCTCGGTCAGGACCCGTGGCTGTAGCCAGGGCTGACAGCTGATTGGCTCACTGCCCCCAAGCTCAGCCAATGGGCTGCTCTCTCTCTGGCAGACGACGAGAAGATCCTGGTGGAACCTGCCTGCGGGGCAGCCCTGGCCGCAGTCTACAGCCACGTGGTCAAAAGGCTGCAGGGAGAAGGGAAGCTCTGCGTCCCGCTGCCCTCCCTTGTGGTCATCGTCTGCGGGGGCAGCAACATCAGCCTGGCCCAGCTGTGGGCCCTCAAGGAACAGCTGGGCATGAAGAACGGGCTGCCCAAGTGAGGACCCCTCACGACGCCCCTCCCGAGCCAGCCCTGGGGGCTGGACCCCCCAGCCCTGCTGTGCAGTGCTCTGGGCTCGGCAGTGGCCTGGGGTCTGGCATCACGGGCCGCTGTGCAGAGGGGCCCAGACAGCAGTGGCCTGTGCGGCCGTGGACAGAATCTCTTGGGTGTGACCGCTGTCCTTGACCACCTCTGCTAGAGTGACAACAGCCCACAAATAACACCAGGTCCCCAGAGCAGGAGAGCTGAAGGAACTGAGTCCCGGCAGGAAGGCCTGGACCACAGGGACCTGCTCCAGCTGCTCCCTGGGAAGGAACAGGGCCGTCCGGGCTCGGGGGCCTCCTCTCCCCCCTTCCAGGAAGCCTGACCACCTACTCCTTTTTCTCATGAGCACTTTTTCACTGGAAAAGAAAACTATGTATTTATGAAACAAAGACTCTGAGGTTTTCTGTCTCCTGTGGACTTGCCCTCTCCCATCTGCGCCCTGCTGGGCTGTCCCCAGGTGGGGGAACACTAACCCCAAGAGACCTGGGCGGGACTCAGGCCACCTGCACTGGGGGCAGAACCAGGCTGGGGCGGGTGGATGAGGCCAGCCTCACCCTGACCCGTCTTCTCCAAGGGTCAGAACCACTGGCAGCCAGGCTGCAGCCCCATCCCCGGGCTGTGTCAGCTGACACTGGACACTGGTTCCTGGGACAGGGTGGACTGGAAGCCAGTGTGTAGACCCTCCAGAAACGGGAGCCCTGCTTCCCAGGAAGGCAGCCCCGTGGACAGGAGAGCATCTCTGGGGCTGACCCCCAACCTCAACGCCATTGTCCCTAAGCAGGGCTAGGAGCAGTGGGCTTTTAAGACCCCACAGGGTGGCCAGACGCAGTGGCATGTGCCTGCAATCCCAGCAACTCGGGAGGCGGAGGCAGAGGATTGCAAGTCCAGGGCCAGCTCGGGCGAACCCCCCTTCGCAGTTTAACGGGGCGGGACAGCAGCCCAGCTGCGGGCGGGGACTCACTGCCGATGCCCAGCGCACGCGGATCAGGAGGCCACGAGGAGGCAGGATCCCGGCCTCGCCGCACTTTATTCTCTCGAGAGCCAGTGGCAGCCTGTGCTGTGCTCTTGCCACCACCCCCGCGGGCTGTGCAGGAGTGGGAGGCTCGCGACCGGCCCAAGGGTCAGCGAGGGTTCAGTGCGTGATGTCAGGCACAGGCCCCGAGCAGGGACCCTGTCACAGCCCGGGATGCACGCTCGCGTCACGGCTCCATTTACAGCGAGGTGGCCGAGGCTCAGAGGTGAGCCTGTAGCCAGCACAGGGGGGTCCAGGGTCCCATCCCAGGCGTGTGACTCCAGGGCTGCATGCTGTGTCCCCCGGGCGGGGTCCAGGAGGCGGCAGCGCGTGGGGTCAGCTGGGAGGGCTGTTCTGCGTTGGCTGGTGTCCAGCAGGACTTAGCAGGGGCCCGGGACAGAGCAGGCGCTCCAAGAGCACCTAGGACGGACACATGGCTGGACAGACGGCTGGATGTCCCTACAGGAGGGACAGGGCATGAGTACGGACGGAGTCCCAGAGGTGGCAGAGATGGAGAGAGAAGACGGAGATGCGGAGAAGCCAAGGGGCACAGAGGCGGTGCCCGCCTGCTGCCGTGACGGTGATCTGAGCCTGCAGAGGAGGGAGGGAAGGACGACGGCCGTGCGGACTGACGGGAGCGTGGGGCTGGCATGTGAGTGGCAGGACAGACGATGGAGGACGAGTAGGGTGCACGGTGGACGCTGCAGAGCCCAGCGGGGGGAGGTGCCGCCCGCGTTCCCAAGGAGCACAGCAGGCCACGGCCTCTCGTTTAATGGCGGCGGAGTCTGTGGCCCACTTCCCACGGCAGGGGGGCTGTGGGCACTGCCCAGTGGCCGGGGCAGGCCCCGGCGGGGTGGACGCCAGGCAGGAGCGCAGGGCTATGCTCCGCCTTCCCAGTGGACAGAGGGCACTCAAGACCCTCCAGCCACCAGTGGCCAGAAACTTTGGTTTTGTTTTCAAGTTTCTGTCCTCACAGAAGCTGCCCAGAAAGTGGGGTGAAGGGCCTGCTTCCCGAGGGGACAGAGGGGCTGGGGCCATGGCCAGAGGAGCGACACCAGCCAGAGGTGTGCTCAGACCCGGGGCTGAACCTCGCCAGCACCAGGCCACCTGAAGGAGGCAGGGCTGGAACAGGCCTCCTGGCCCAGTGGAGGCCCAGGTCCCCGAGCCCAGGACCCTCCCAGGCTTCAAGTAAGACACAGCATGAACACAGAGTCCCAGAGGTGACAGAGACAAAAGCAGAAGGAGAGAGGGAGAGAGAGGGGGAGAGAGAGATGCAGAGAAGGGGAGAGAAAGAGAGAAGGGGAGGGAAAGAGAAGGAGAGGAGGAGAGGGAGAGGGGGAGAGAGAAAGATGCAGAGAAGGGGAGGGAGAGAGAGAGATGCAGACAGGCAGAGGTGGCAAAGGGGCGCCCACCCACTTCGTGGGGACAGTGAGTCTTTCTGAGCCCCACTGAGTCTATGCCTGACCCTGGGAGGAGGCCACCAGACAGGAATGACCCCGACAGCCCCAGGCCCAGCTCAGGGGGCAGCAAGGCAGAGCCGCAGGGGTGGGGCAGGCTAGGCAGCAGTGGGCACGTGTGGGGCCAGCAGGCAGGAGCAGCAGGCACAGGGCTCAGCCCCACAAGACCTCCAGGGGCAGGAACTTCCAGAGGTCAGGGTGGCCCATGTGCAGCAGGTCCCGGAAGGGTGAGGTGCTCCACCGGAAGGGCGGCACCTGGTCCCACGTGGGGCCACTGGCTGCCAGCAGGCCCAGCACCTTCGCTAGAGACATGTTGGTCACCTGGGGGCAGAACAGGTGGCTGAGCCAGGGACATGGGCGGCCCCAGCCCCAGCCTAACCTGCACCCCTAAGCCCAACTGCACCGTCACCTGGACCACAGCCCAGTCCAGAGCCTCAACCCCACAGTGGCCGCCTCCCTGGCCTCCTGTCCCTCCCAGGCCTCTGTCCACGTCCCTGTGGGGGCACAGCACCTTCACGTCGATGCCTCCGTGTGAGCGCTGGCGCAGGGCCTGGAACGGGTAGGAGCCATTGGCCGGGTTGAGGTCAGAGCGGGCAGAGATGGCGTTCTCCCCGTTGGGCCGGGGGATGCAGGCTTCGCACAGCGAGAGGGGGTCATGCAGGAAGTTGTTGTACCTGGGGGTGGGCAGGTCGCTGGGGAGGTGGCCCCTGGCCTTGGCCTGTCCTTCCTGTGGCCCCGGCCTTGGCTCTGCGGCCTGGGCCCCCTCAGCCTGGCAGGACCATCTCCACTTGGCACCTCCTGGGGAAGCCCGAGCCCTGCCAGGTGCCCATCTTGTCCCTGGGGACTCAGGTGGCCTTAGCTACACATCTGCATCAGCCAGGTCCTCAGGGGGCTGTGGCAGCCCTGGGGACAGGGTGTCCTGAGGAGGGGGACAAGCAGGCCAGCTACCCACACCTCCCAATGCCATGCCTGTGCCCAGTGTCCACAGGCAGCGAAAGGCCCAGGCCTAGGCCACCAAGGCTGCTGGTGTGCACTGTGACCACTGTGACCGCAGTGTCACAACACCCACGCGAGGCCCCCGCTGACCCCGCCCCCGGCCCCACCTCATCAGCCGGATCATGGAGTCCACGTCGTGCACCAGCGACTGGTTCCGCTGGAAGATCTGGGCGCGGGGGCTCTTGTCGTAGGAAAACCAGTCCCCGTACTGCGCCACCAGCGCCTGCAGCCCACTGGCATTGAACACAGTCTCAAAGGACCTGCGGGACAAGGAGGGGCACCCCAACTCCAGTGACTGCGCCTGGCAGGGCCACGGCCCTGGAGAAGCGGGCGGTCACTCTAGAGAGTGTCACGAGAGACCCCGGGAACCAGGACACAAGGGGGCAGCTCGGCTCTGGGCTGGGGCCCGACACGCGCGTTCTAATCCTGGCTTCTCCGCCTGCTGTGCGGCTGAGGGAGGGCGGGCGCTGTCTCGGGGCCTCGGTTTCTCCCCAGCAGGACCGCGGCTCCCAGCCCTGGGCTGCCACAGCCAAACGATGCCAGCGGGCTCTGCGAGGGCAGGAGGGGCAGTCGCCACCCAGCCCAGGCGGACGCCGCCACCCCTGGGTGGGTGCCACACCGGGAGGACAGGCAGTGCTGACCAGGTCACTCGACTACAGCATAAAACCCTCAGGACCGTCCTGGCTGGAGAAGGGCTGGGCTGGGCGGGTCCTGCTCGGGGCGGACACTGCTGGGCAAGCGCCTTCGCCCCGAGCGCCCAGGAGGCAGACATGGGATGACGGAGGCGGGCACCTACGGGATGTTGTAGCTGGCCCAGTAGGTCTTGTCGTAGAGTTCCGAGGTCTTGTCGGCCACCACCACCAGGCCCCTGCAGGAGAGAGGGCAGAGGCCGTAGGGGGAGGGCCGGCGCAGTGGCCGGCTCGGGACCCCAGGCTCCCTGCTGGCTGGGGGACCATGGCTTGCACATGCAGCCCAGCCGGCCGGCCTCCCCTCCCGTGTCCTGGACCCGGCCCTTCCCATGGGGCACCACACTTCTCCCAGGTACTCACGGGAGCTGCTCCAGGACGGTGAGCACCCTGCCCCCAGGGCTGGCCCCGCCGGGGACGAAGGCCTTGTAGTCCACGATCATCCACTGGTTGTTGTACCTGGCGTGCCCAGCGAGGGACTGAGGGCCTGGCCACCCGCCCGCCTCCTCTGCCAGCCCCTGCACACGCGAGTCCCGAGCCCCTTGGCCCTTGTCTGGGTGCTGCAGCGTGGCCGGGTGGCCAGGTGGCCGGGACCCACGGGCACTCAGGCCTCACGCTGCCTGCCCGCTGGAGATGCTCCTTGGCTTCCTGGTGCTCGTCAGGACCAAGGCAGGTCCTCTGCCGAGCGTCTGAGGCCGCACAGGCCCCGTCACCCTGTCCCCTGTCTCCAGAGCCCCCCTGCCCTATTCCAAGGGCCCCTCCCTGAGCCGAGGAGCCTGCGGGGGCACATCCTTCCCTTCCTGAGCCTCAGCTTCCCCACACAGAACGGGGAGAGGACTCCGACCCCCAGGCCCCCCGGGTCTGCAGCTGGAGCTTCTCCCGGGTGGGGCCGCAGGCCCGGAGCCCACTCACGTGCCACTGTTGAACTTCTTGAAGATGTCTGTCCAGGAGGCTCCGTCCAGGGCCAGGCGGTTGGCCACCACGTTGCGGATCCACTCCAGCACGCAGCCCTCGGGCTGCACGGACTTCCACAGGGCGGGGTTCTTGTTGCCGATGGTGGTCTCCAGCGTGACCTGTGGGGACGACGGCAGTGCTGCGGGGACCCTGGCTCCGGGTGCTTAGCAGTTTCATTGATGCTCAGGTGGGGACCCAACCCGGGCCTGGGGTCCCGGCAGCTCTGCTCCCAGCCCCGTCCCCAGCTCGGATGGTGTACTTAAACCTCGCGCCTTGCTTTTGTGTCCCCAGTTCCTGGGACCAGCACAGGGGTAATCGCGGCTGGGGCATCCGGCTCAGCCTGAGGACCCCTCGCCAAGTGGTCAGCTCTCCCCAGAGACAGCGCCCATTCTCAGGCCACCCTGAGGAAGGCTGATTGCCTGGGGCTATGAACCTGGACCCAGGGGACTTTGCAACAGAGTCCTCAGCCTGTCTCCAGCCCAGCTTGGAACCAAGGGGCTGACGCCCACCCCACCTACAGCTACCTCCTGCCCTTTCCATTTCTCCAGGGACCCTGGTCTGGCCTCTGCTTGTTTTATAAACAAGGCTTTGTTCTTGGTAGTTAAAAATAAAACCCATGTTGCTGGGTGCAGTGGCTCATGCTTGTAATCCCAGCGACTCTGGAGGCCGAGGCTGGAGGACTGCAAGTCTGAGGTCAGCCTTAGCAACTCGGTAAGACCGGCTCAAAAAAAATAAATGAGTAAAAAGGGCTGGGGAAGTGGCTCAGTGGGAGAGCCCCCGGGTTCCACTGCCAGTACCAAAACAAAAACAAAGTAAAATTAAAAAAAAAAAAGTGGGGGGGCTGGGGTCATGGCTCAGCGGTTGAGCGCTTGCCTCGCATACGTGAGGCACTGGGTTCGATCCTCAGCACCACATAAAATAAATAAAGATATAAAAAAATAATAGCACATCATTTAAAAAAAAAAAAAGTGGGGGGAAAAAAGAATCACTGGGCCAATTAAAAAGATGCGCTTTAGGCACCATGAGCTTAAAATGACGCCAATGGCCCTACAGGGCGAGGGCTCCCTGGGTTGAGAAGGGTGCCCAGCCCTCCTCGCCCTCAGCCTCGGTCCTCCTGGGACTGCCCAGCCAGGTGGGTGTCCATGACGCGGTCACAGGTGCACAGGGCCCGGGTTAGTGATCGACTTCTACCCTGTTTCAATGGCTGTGCTGAGCACAGCTGGTCTTCCTGCACGAGCCTGCACACTCTGGTTTGCACATCTAGAAACATTAGTCCCACAGAGTGGTCTGCGGCAGGGGAGGACCCCACAGAAGGAAGCCTCCTGGCCCGACCGCTCCCAGGCGACCAGCCCTCCCCCACTGCCCTCTGCCCGCGGCCTCCCTCCCAAGCCTCTTCCCACACTTGAAGGGCAGGCGTGGAAGAGGCGAGGAGTCCCCGCCTGCCCTCTGAGGAGCTGGCACCTCGGCCCCGAGGGAACTTTCAAAAGCTCTCTCCTGGCGGGGTTACCCTGGCAATCCAGGCAGGAGCCTGGGCGAGAGGTGCCAGGAATAGATTTCTAAATGGGCCTGGACGCCAGCCAGGGAGCCGGCACAAACAGCCTCAGAAACCCACCGGGCAGGCGGGGCTTTGCCCCACACGGCCCTTGTTCCAGGACGAACATCAAGGCCGGGTTGGGGTGCTCCTCAGCACAGAAGAGCAAACCAGGGTCGCCAAGGCCAAGGGCATCTCCAGGGCCCCGACACCAGCGGCTCCTGGGGACCTGGGCCCCCAATACCAGCGGCTCCTGGGGAACAGGGCCCCCAACATCAGTGGCTCCTAGGGACCTGGGCTCCTAACAGAGCCCAGGCCCCTGCAGGCTTTAGGGACCCACATTTAACAAGTGCTGACACGCCCAGCCACCAGTGCAGGGAGGAGGAACCAGGGCCCGGGTGGCAGGCAGGGGCTGCATCCACCTCGCCCTCGCTCCATCCTGGGTCCAGTGGGGCCCAGCTGCAGAGTGCAGCTCGGTCACCAGTTACTGGTTACTGCAGCCAAATGAACCCCTCCTGCTGGCCCAGCTCAGTGGTGAGAAATGTCCCCAGGGAGGTGACATAGGTGACTCAGGCGACTCACCAGCTGGCTGCCCAGAATGTAGAAGTCGTCACAGGAGAAGATGGTGCCCGGGTAGGATGAGAAGACCATCTTATTACCAGGAACCAGGAGGGCGTCCTCTGGGGGGAAAGCAGCCGTGCGGTCAGGCCCTGTGGGGACCTGGGGCACAAGCTGACCCACCCAGTCGCTTCTGAGGACACAGATGAAAACGCGCATGTGGGGTGGGGCCGGAGCCCGTGGCAGAGGCTTGCCTGGTGTGCAGAAGGCCCTGGTCCATCCCAGTGTGACAAGTGTGACAACAGGCACTGGCAGCGTGAGATACCAGTAAGGAGCAAGCTCCTTCCCTTACACGTGTGTGCGTTTTGCTCACTGCTACCTTGCTTTTTAATTGCAAAGACAGAGTGTAAGAAGTGGCCAAGGGAGGGCAACACGGGAAGGGACACGCTGGGTTTGCCTGGGCCAAGTCACGGCCTCTCTGAGCCTCGGTTTCCTCAACTGAAAAATGGGATACTCCTCCTGCTGCCCCGCCCTGGGTGCCATAAGGACTTAGGTCACGAGCTCCAGGGCCAAGAGCTGCCAGCAGCAGGGCAGGTGGCCGGGGGCTGCCCTGACACAGACACAGCCAGAGCCCTGGTCCAGGGTGGGTCGCGGGCCCAAGAGGCTCCGGGGCAGTGGCGGGGCACCAACAAATAAAACAAGCAGAAAGAAAACCAGACAGACAAACAGAAATTGAAGGGCCACCCAGGGCTGGAGGGAAGGCAGCGGCCAGGAGCAGTGCCTGCTCAGGGCGGGCCCCTCTGCCTGCGCCCCGTGCTTTCTAACGTCTGCAGTGAGCGTCCACCGCCGAGGGAGGGTCACTGTTAGAAGCGGTGCAGGGCCAGCAAGGGACAGCAGGGCCGACAACCCCGTGTCCACCACGGGTAGGCGGGGCAGCCAGGGGCCACCGCACCACGGAGTACTCAGCCACAAAGAGGACCGCAGCACCGACCCCCGCGGCCATGTGGCCGAGCCCGGAGCCTATCATGCTGCGGGAAAGACTTTCGCCAGACGCAGGAAGGCCACACCTGGGGACTGACTGTGCGGCGGGCACCGTGTCCAGCCTCGGGGACGAGGAAAATGTTTTGGAACCAGATACAAAGGATCATGCCCTTGAAGACGGCTGGGTCTACGTTATATGATCCTCACCTCAATAAAAAATCCACAAATAAAAATAAAACTACAACCAGAAGTTGTAAATGAATTGGTCAAGGGCTTGAATAAAGTCCCAGAACACAAACCAACCTAATAGGAAAGGAGTCAGAACAGGGGCGCCCAGGAAGGGCAGAGAGGGGATCGCAGGGGCCTGGGGAGCAGAGGATAAGCTGCAGACGCCCGTCCACACCCGCGAGCTGTCCACCTGGATGCACACACACGCACGGCGCACCAATAAAGAAAGCCCAGCTGGGTGTTGCTTATCACCCGTCAGAAAGCACACCTGATGAGAACAGCGACCCTGTGGGGCCAAGCCGTGGCCGAGACGCCCTCACGGCTGGCAGTGAAGCTGGTCTGCTCCTTCTGACCTCATGACCCACATCTCTGCCTGGCCACCCCGGCCAGCGCCTCCACCCGCACCTGCGCTGCACCTGACCCACGGGTCCACCCCTCGTAGGACCAGCTACAGGAGGCAGCGCCCAGGCTGCTGGTGACTCAGGGGACCACAGGCGGCAGTGTTGGGACAGCAAACATCTAAGGACAGTGAAACAGGTCCACATAATGGTCCAGGGGCAGGCGCGTGTCACCAGGCTCAGGTCAGATCCATAAGACTGCACGCCACCAGCAGCCAGCCCGAGAACCTGCTGCCAACAGTGGGCAACGTTTGGACCCTGGCCCAGCGCTGCAACAAATAGCACGGCTGTGTGACCAACAGGGGCAGGGGAGAGAGCTCCCTGGGGTGTCTCCCGATGCACCCCAACCTTAGGCTTTTCTTAAACACATGTCTACTAACTTTAAAAAGACACATACATAGCTGGGTGCAGTGGTGCACACCTGTAATCCCAGAGATTTGGGAGGCTGAGACAGGAGGATGGCGAGTTCAAAGCCAGCCTCAGCAATAGTGAGGTGCTAAGCAACTCAGTGAGACCCTGTCTCTACATAAAACACAAAATAGGGCTGGGGATGTGGCTCAGTGGTCGAGTGCCCCTGAGTTCAATCCCTGGTGCCAAAAAAAAAAAAAAAAAAAAAAAAAAAAAAAAAAAAAAAAAAAAAAAAGATGATACATATATAAAATGCATCTCTAAAAATCTAGACCTTCCAAACCACATTGGCAATAGCAGCCTCTTCCCAGATGGGGAGATGGAGAGCCGCATCCCCTCACCTGTGACCAGCTGTGCTCACCTCTTACTCACACAATAAAGTGAAGCAAAACCATGAAAAACCAAAGCATGTTCTTTTAAAATCTAGAAAAAAAACATGTTCTCAGAAGTGAGAGGTATTGAAGTGATTTTCACTATGAATGTTTTGCTGGTTTCCTGATAGCCTATAACTTTAATTATTTAAAATGTCATGGGGCTAGCCAGTGCAGTGGCACAGGCCTGTAATCCCGGCAAGTCAGGAGGCTGAGGCAGGAGGACCACAAGTTCAAGGCCAGCCTCAGCAACTTAGCCAGACTTTGTCTCAAAATAAAAAGGGCGGGAGGTGTAGCTCAGGGGTAGAGCCCTTGCCTGGCATGAACAAGCCCTGGTTCAATCTCCAGCACTGAAAAAACACACCTCGGAGGAACTCTTGGAACTGCCCTGGAGTGACCCGAGTGTGCGCGGCAGGGCGGGGTGGCCAAGGTCCACTCTCCATCCCACCCTTCCCACGGGCTCACCACACGCTCACAGCGAGGACGAGCCCGTGCACCTACCCTGGGGGCCCTGGGGACCCTGCCGGAACTGCAGTGAGTACTTCTTGATGACGCGGAGCATGTGCTGGTAGGAGTTCCAGGTGTTGTGGGCGACCAGGAGGTCACGCCGGCCAGGCAGCAGCTTGATGAGGGCCGAGCAGGAGCCTGAACCAAGGACGGCCTTGGTCCTGGTCTTGTTCAGGGCCGGCTCCAGGTCTTCTAGGTCCCCAGAGATCTGCAACAGGCTGAGGAGGGACGGCGCGGGCAGTGAGCAGCCCTGCTGCGCCCGGTCACTGCCCGGCTGAGGCCCTGGAGGGCAGCCCACCAGCCCGAGGCCGTGGCACAAGGGCCAGGCGGGTGTGGGCCTGGGAGCTGTGCGCCCTTCCCCCCGTGCACCTGGGTGGCACTTACAGGAAGCCCAGGGGTTTGATGGTGAACCTCCCTGTTGGGAAGGACACGCGTCCTTCATAGCTGTCCTCCAGGCCCTTCAGCTGCAGGAGGGTCAGCCGCACCTGGGGCAGAAGGAGGGCGCAGGGGTGAGGCCCGGCTCGGCTGCACTCTCCTTCAGTGGAGGGGCTGCCCGGGTGCAGCCGAGCAGCAGAGGCCCCGCCAGCCCTGCCCCTTCTGTGCCAAGCACCCCCTGCTTCCACGAATGGATGACGTCCCCACCTGGGCTGACCCTAAATCAGCCCCACTTAAAAGCCCAGCTCAAAGCCCCCTCTTGCAGGAACGCCCCCCAGCCGGCTTCTCCCTGGTGAGGTCAGTCACTGGCTGAGCTGCTGCCTCGGGAGCCGCCCGTGCAGCTGAGGTCTCCACACTGTCGAGGCTGTGCCTCAACGTCCTGTGACCATAGGGCATCGTTACCACGGCCTCAAGGGACCCCAGCCTGTGCTGGGCATGGTCCAGGCACTTAGCAAGCAGACTCAAGATGGACGATGATGGACAGATGGATGGATGAGAGAGGAGGATGGATGACGGATGATGGACAGGTGAATAGATGGGAGGGTAGATGGATGGAAGGATGGATGACAGATGCGTAGACAGGCGATGGGTGGCCGGGTGGAGAGTGGATGGATGGATAAACAGATCAAGATGGTGGGGAGGGCGAAGGGTTGATGTGGGTGGACACGTGGATGGACGGGACCCGTCCTAGCAGGTGAGCAGCTGGCTGGACAGCGAGGAGCTGTGCCGAGGGAGGGAGGCGATGCGGACGAGGCCCAAAGTGGGTGGTGGTGCAAACAGGCCCCGAGAGCCACTTCAGAGATGGCCGTCAGGTGTACGTCAGAGCCGAACCCTGGAGGTTCTCGGGGAATCCGCACATCTACTGACGGCACTGAAGACCTGGCCAGCAGCCAGAAGCAAAGCCCTGACCTTGCGTCTCCATTAACTGCCCGCCCACCAGCAGCTCCCCAGGGAAGGAAAAGAAAATGCCCTGTGGCCACACTGCCTGGGTGTGCGGTGGTCTCCCATCCCAGCGTCCCCCCGGCCCTCACCGGCGGCCAGGGCGACCTCCCTGTGTGCAGGGCACAGTGCTAACAATGAGCCAGGTGTTTAGCTCTTGTTTGACGGGAGAAAAGCAGAATGGGCTGGCCAGGTAGGCCAGGGGAGACAGCTGGAGTGCCATCACGGGGACAGTCGGAAAGACAGAGCTGGACAGTTGGAGGGCCATGGGCCAGGTAGGAGGGACAGGGTAACAATGGACACAAGGGCGGAGTGGGCAGCTGGACACACCCAAGAGCCTCCCAAGAGGAGCAGGAGACGGGGCAGTGGCCCGCAGGAAGCCTGGCAGCCACAGAGCACAGAGCCCCCAGCCCCAGCCCTGCCCTCTCCCCTGAGCAGGCGGCCGGCCCACCTGGTGCCAGTAAACGGAGTTCTTGCTCCACTCCATCTCCTTCTGCATCCACTCCAGGTTGGCCTCCAGGAAGTGCTTGAGCTTCTCGCAGTAGCCGACCTCGTACTCGAAGGGGCCGCAGTAGTTGACCACGGTGTTCATCCAGTGCATGTAGATGAGCTGCGGGGAGCGGGGGCTGAGGTAGCCGGCGACGGGCCAGTCCCCTCCCTGGGCACTCCCGGGCTCCAGCCTCCCGCTCAGCCCCCATCTGGGCCTCAGGGAGCAGAGGTGCTTGGTGAGCCAGATCCTCTGCGGGCCCGCGGCTCTCGTCCCCAGCAGGCAGCGTCTGGGGATCCCTGCTCGGGAGGCTGCGGTGGGGAGGCATGGAACCTGGGGCACCTGGGGACCCAGGCCATATATGCATGCTGTTTCTGAGCAGCTCCTCTCTGTCCCAAGCACCAAGGCCACAGCAGGGGACAATGTAGCCAGCTCCTGGCTCACACTGGCCCAAGGGGAGTACCAGTTCCCACCAGGCCTCAAGAAGGCCTGGGCCACCCTGCTGCACCCACACGTGCCTGTCACCCCAGCTGACGGAGAGCCGAGCCCTGGACGGTGAACCACCTGACAGCCGACCACAGGAGCCAGCCGAGGTCAGCCCAGCCCGGCCCACGATGACCAGTCCACCCAGCCGCTTCCAGCAGCTGAGGTCAGTGGGCCTCCTGGCTCTCGGGTTGGCTGGGTGCCCATGGCCATGCTCACAAGCCCGTCCCAACCTCAGGATTCCACAAGCAAGGCCCTGTGACCGCCGTCCCTGCAGCCGCTGTCTGGAGCTGAAAGGTCCCAAGGCTTGTCCCCCAGGTGCTGCTGAAGGGGGAGTGGAGCCTTCAGGAGGCTGGGCCTAGCGAGAGGCCTGTAGGTTACTGGGGTGTGTCCTTGAAGAGGCCTGTGGCGCCTGGGCTGTCCTCTCCTGTGTCCAGCACCAAGGTGGGCCTCCACCGCTGTGCCCTGCCACACCCTCCAGAACCCTGCCTTGGCCGGACACACTGGGCCTGCCCAGTCGTGGACTGCAAGCTGCAGAGCTGTGAGCTTACAGGAAGCCCAGGGGCAGGGCTGGGGCAGCGGGCACCCGGTGCCAGCTCGGCCTTACCTCCTCGGACACGGAGGCCTCCACCACGCCGGCTGCGTAGGCCTGCAGGCTGTCATTGTAGTTGCCACTGGTGCCCAGCTCCAGGAAGGCCCACCTGGAGAGGGCAGGCGGGGACACTGGGTCAGGGGCGGGGACCGTGCAAAGCCACCCTCAGCCGGATGAGGCCGTGTCCGGCTTCACTCTGATGGGACTGACAAACAGCTCCCCGCAAACGCTGGACCGTCGACTTCCCTCGCCAGAGGCCCTGCAGCCAGCTTCTCCACACGACCTCAGTGCCAGCAACGGTCTCGTCACTGTGGCACCTATTAAGTCACTGTTCTGTCATGATAACCCCACAGTCCCACAAGACAGGTGCCACATGGCCCGACCACAGGGAGGGGATTAAATCAGTCACACAGGGCTGCGGGACTCACCCCTGCTGCCTGGAGCCAAGCGTCCCTTCACCTGGACCTGGGCTCCCTGCCACGTGGCTTGCTCTAGCCAATGGAACACTCTCAGTAGGGACAGGGCTAGCCTTCAAGAGGAACCCACGTTCCTCTTGCCCTTCCTGCCTGTCACTGCCACTGGGGCACATGGCCCAGCCAACCCTCTGGTTCCAGAAATTTGAAACACAGAGCAGACCATGCCTGCAGCATGAAGCAGGGTGGCCCCAGCTGCCCTCAGACCCATAGGGATCAGGGGCTGTATGTCTAGGCCACTGGCCTCAGGGCTGGTTTGTTACACAGCATGGGTGCCCAGCGCTAGCTGCTGCACTGCATACCAGAGGCAGAGGCAGGGCTGGTGCAGGCGGGCTGGGTCCTGCTCCTCTAGAGCAGCACTCTCCAGACTCTGGCCCACCGCAGGTCACCCTAACCCTTGGAAGGAAGCAGGTTCTGGCTAGGGGACTGGCATAGAGCCCAAGCCCAGGCACCACCCAGGGTGAGTCCTTGCCTCTGGATAAAGCCCAAACTCCTGCATGCCACCATGCCACCAGGGCTTCTTTTCCCTTTCCTTTCTGCCTACTGGGCATTGAACCCTAGAACCTGGGCAGCTAGGCCAGCACCCTGGCCCTGAGCCACCTCTCCAGGCCTCTGTGCTCCCATCTAAAATGACTCCTATCCTAACCCACGAGACCTCTGTAACTAGGGGGAACGTTCCCCTTTATTTATTTATTTTGCAGCACTGGAGACTGAGCCCCAGCCCAGCTCTTTTTATTTTTTATTTTGAGTCGGTCTCACTCAATTGCCCAAGCTGGCCTTGAACTTGAGACCCTCCTGCCTCAGCTCTCTGAGTCTCTGGTGTGCTGTGCTAGGGGCACACGCTGTTAACTGCAACTTCCAGTGAGAAAATGAGAGCAACGGGAAGGTCCTGCAGAACCCCGAGGGTCCCGCGAGATGGAGCGCCCAGGGCTGTGAGCAGAGGGGCAGGCGCGGCCCAGCGTGTGTGAGGCCCTGGGCTCCGTCCCCCGCACCACAGAACAGGGCATGTTGGCACGGACAGGACTGTCTCAGAGAAGCTGGCTAAAAGGTCACCAGACAGCTCTAGGACAGGAATGGCTCAAGAAGACAGGAGAGGAAAAGACTCTAAATACCCACACCCTCAGGCAAGGATGAATGACATTCAGTCCTGGCTACAAGATGGGGTGGGGTGTGGGAACAGACAGGGAAGACAGTGCTGACCGGGTGCCCTGAGGAAGGGCCACCATACCTGAGCTCACCTGGGACGGCTCCCCAGAAGAGGTAAAGTTGCTCTGGGTTTTGAAGTTTAAATAGGAGTTCACCACATGGAAAGTAGAAAAGCTTTTTTTTTTTTTTGGTACTGGGGATTGAACTCAGGGGCACTCGACCACCGAGCCACATCCCCAGCCCTATTTTGTGTTTTATGTAGAGACAGGGTCTCACTGAGTTGCTTAGCACCTCGCCGTTGCTGAGGCTGGCTTTGAACTCGTGATCCTCCTGTCTCAGCCTCCCTAAGTGCTGGGATTACAGGCTTGCGCCACTGTGCCCGATGGAAAGTAGGAAAGTTAAAATAAAAAAAAAAAAAGAGCCTGAACTCTGAATGTTCCAGAGCAAAAGAACATGGGCACGTCAGGATGGAGCTCATCTCTCTAAATTCTTTGTAAGACATAGGCTTTATTCTCCCTTTAACACAGCCAGTAAGTAGCAGAGCTGAGACTAAGATTCTAGAGCGGTGCTCTGAACCTCCACCCCAACTGAGCAACTGAATATTGGAAGGGGGCAGAGTTGTCTGTCTGGGAAGGGGTTTCTCTGCGCTGCCCGGGCTGGCCTCCAACTCTCAGGCTCATATGATTCTCCTGCCTGTGCCTCCTGAGTTTCCGGGATGACAGGCACACAGCACAGTGCTCAGCTCAGAGGGGACACAGTTCTCATCTGAGGAAGCCGAGAGCCGTGAATGCCAAGGCCAGTGACTCACACAGTGATGGATAACCACCGAAAACGCGAGCGAAAGGAAGACCTCAAATTTCAAGGAGAGTGAAGTACAAAGAGCTTGGGCTCGTGGGTCCCTCAGAGTCATCTGAGTCCCCCAGCCTCTGGGCCAACTGGCTCCACCTCTCTGGGCCCCGGTTTCCTCCTCTGTAATGGTCACAGTGACTGATTTCGAGGACTGTGTGACACATGGCAGGAGGGGACACATGTTACCTGCTCACTAAATATCTGTCTCGTGGAGAGTGTGCGAGGGAGTCTGGGGAGGCGTGGGGGGCAGGGAGGTGACCCGGGGGGCTGCGGACAGGGGGCACTATGAGCAAGTGACAGAAAACTGCGAACCCACTCGGACACAGCACCGAGGGTAACACGGGGCCAGTGGCCTCTGCTCACCAGTGGCCAGGAGCTGCTGCTTTGGGCAGAATCAGGGCCACTGCACCGCCACCCTGGAGGCAGCAGAGCCCAGGGCCTCTCACAGCCCTGCTGGGATGGGACCAGGATCCTGCACACAGTGCTTCTGCCAAAGCCAAGGAAAGCCCAGCCCGCCGACACGTCCATCACTCGGGGCCTCTGCCGGCCATGCAGCTGGCTTCTAGAACC